>JAWNNH010000208.1:0-17595 GCA_035043045.1 Hirtodrosophila alboralis | reverse complement strand
TTTCATACAAAAAACTCAAATTGAAAACGAAAATTTATGATATAGTTTTTCGATCTGATCCATTTTAGGATATGTACTATATTTATATATAAAATGCATATGTGCCAAGTTTCATAAACATACTTTAAAAATATAGATACTTTTTTATACAAAGATTCAAATTTAACAACATTTTCTGACTTTGTCAAGCTATTGCAGATAATATATGGAAAATGTAGAGGTAAGAGATATGACATTAGATGCGCTTGACATTCTCCTATATTCTGAGAGTAGTCATTTTTAAATCAGATAACCCAATCAGCAGCCGCAGCCGATTAATCAAATAAAGTGGCTATTATTCATACATTGCGTGTGTTGTGCGTCGTCTTTGGTAAAATGTGACGTCACACTTTGGCGAGGCAACATAACGGAACATAACGGTCGTGTGCGTGACGTAACCTAGTCTTTCTCAATCGTGGTCGTTGCCTAGGAGTCTCTATATCATGTGTTTTGTGCACTTTCATACTAGAATTCTCAACTTGTTCTATCATTTTTGGGATTGGGAAGCCGCACGCATGCCATAGTCTGTAGCATACATTTTTATATGTTGCTCAATTATTTCTTATTTTCGTTTTTTTTTGTCATTTTTTTTCGTCTCTTATTTATTTATTATATTACATTCTTTTTGCATACGAGCTGTATATCGAGGTCTGGCCCGATTTAGCGAGTATTGACAGGCAACAAGTTTGGCTGGAATGCCTATTTCACTTGAGGTGGCCTTAATGAAGTAGTTGAATGAGGCAAAAAAAAATTTCTTATTTTCTAAATGATTTTACGCCTTATAACAATATTATCAATATTCTTTTTCATTTTCATTTGGCGATTCTTCAAGCGCGATCACGTTTGATTTCTGAATGTAATGTGATATATGTACATATGAATGTAGCTCTGCTTAGATGAATTTACCAAAATGAAACAAGTAAATAAACTAATTAATTTGGATTTTAGAAGTCACACACAATTTTAACAAATTTGTTTGTTCCTGTAAAACAAAACCAGGACAAAATAAAGAAGTTTCCATGCACTTCTTTCGATTGCATTATTTTTCTGTGCAAGCATTTAAATTCATATATTCGGGCTGTATTTTCACTATCCCGTCTGATTCAAATTAACTCGGACTGGTTAAAAAAAAACCCTTTTTTAGTTTTTCAACGAATTAATATTTTACCATTATGCAAGGGTATAATAAATGAAAAACTATTCATTTTCATAGAAAATGCTCTTCTTAGATTTCCAACTATGAAAACTGCGTTAAAACTAAATCGATTTCTTAGCTGAATCAGCTTGTTGCCAATGGTTGTGTTTAATTTTTAATAAATGTTTATAATTTATTAAAAATTGTACTCGTATTTTACGATACATTTTGTACCTTTTGTCAGGGAGTCTGTGATTTTGAAATGTAATTTCTGTTTCTAAACCTGCGCTTTTATAATTTTCGTTTCTGTTTTAAATTCTTATAATTCAGGTTTACCTGTTATGTCTGGCCTACAAATGTGCCCCTTAAATAAACATTTATTAAAAATTAAGCATTAATATTAAAGGGGCCCACAAATGTATACACAATTAGGGTATTCACGTGGCCTGGCAACGTTGTAACTTTGTAAGTTTGTAAGCTGTCACAACAAGAACTTGCACTAAAAAGATGTGCAAAGATGTAAAAATCACAGAACATATTCTTAAAGCTTTTAACTGGCATATTTGCAAACTCAAACAGCACATGCACATTCACTGAAAACAATTAAACAAATCCAAATAAAAATCAGCTGACCTAGCAGAGTTGCTACGTTAAGGACCGTTCACGTGGTTGGTATTGCAAATGTGCAAGTTACAACGTCGGCCGCCCACGTGAATATTCTAAATGTGATATATGTATGTCATACAATACAAGTTTTTATATAACAGGCAGGTAGCAACTCCGATCATACATACACACCTGGACAGAATAATGTTGTTATCAAAATGCAAATTTTTTAAAGTTATTAACATTTAAGTTTCATTTTTGAATGGGAACATTTTTAAATTTAAATTTTAAATTTTAGTATTAAAAAAAATTTAAATGAAGGTTCTAAATAAAAACATAAGCTTAAAAATAATTAAAACTGGGGTTAACATAGATTTTGCCTGGACATAATAAACAAATCAATAATAAAAGAAAGCTGAAAAATAACACTCTAAGCTTTTTCAAGTTAGCGGCAAAGTAACTATATTGTATAGCTGCCCAAAGAGCGAATTTGTGAGTATGTATATTTTCTTTAAATGTAAGAAATTCAATTTTAGTTTTAGCTTACTTAAAAGAAAAACAAAACAATTTTCAACAAGTCATGCTTTTGTTATATGAAAGTATTAAAAAGCCCTTTAGTTCAGCGTGTTCCAAGTCGGGACTCTAGGCAGATCCCTGGATATCGGTAAAATAGCTGGCCACGGTTCCTTGTCCGTCACCTCCTGCTCGTGATGTAGGGCTATGCCAGTAAAAATGCCCTTTTCGAAGGTATTATAAATTTGTCACGAAATGTGTAACTCATTTTTAAAAGGAAACTTCCCATAAAATATATGTATTCTTGAACAGAACGACAAGTCAAGTCGATATTCCTTCTGTCTTTTTGTTTATATACAAGCTAGTCTCTCAATTTTTAAGCTTTCAGATGCAGATGCAGATTCTTTGGTTGCAGGAAATTCATATCAAAAAAACCAGACGAATCAGACCGCTATATCATAAAGCCGCATAGCAATAATTTACAATGATTATACAATAAATTATTATGACAATGTAACCAGATTCATTAAATTTTGACAACTATATTTTTGTCATAGGAATAATCGATTGAAAAATGTCTTGTTTGAAGAACTTAATTTGCGGGCGCGTTGATTGGAAACTACATAATTTTAAAAATCGGTATGTCAAAGTTTAGTATAATTACATTGTGCAAGTCGAAAAATAAGGAAAGACCAAATGAAACGGTTTCAACCCCTTTTTGGGGTCGAACGATGGTTTCATACAACATTTTGTTTTAAGTTTTCGAATATAAGGTGATTTTTTCACAGGTACACACCACTTTTTTGGCAAAGTTGTTCTAAATACTCCAAAGTTAAACACTTAAGAACACAAAAAACTTTCAAATTGAGGTCTTGTAGGTGTTTTCCTATGGGAGCTATAAGACATAGTGCCTAAATTTTAATGAAATCTCGTCAGATTGTGTCGATTATAATAAAATATCGACCAACAGTTTGGCCGTGATATCTAGAAGAACAAAATAAAACATCATAGAAAAACCCTATTTTTTTCAAATTTTTGCAAATCGCATTTTAACTTGTGGAAACTTATATAGGGATTCGTTCGATTTTGATATAAGATTGTTCAAATTTTAATACTGCATTAAACTGATGAGTTTACAACCTTAAAAAAAAAAAGTTATTTATATAAAAGCTAATTTTACACCTGATTGCAAATCGGATCTTTCCTATGGAAGCTATAAAATAATGTAGGTCGATTTCGATTAAACTTAGTAAAATTTTCCAAATGATAGTAAAACATTGATGTGGCCAGTTGGGTTTAGATATTTTGTAAAATAAATTAAATATTTGCTATAAGAACTAATTTTTTGGTTAACTGTTTTTTTCAGAGCTATAAAATATAATGGTTAGATTTCGAAGATTAAATAATAACGAAAACTGCTTACTGCATAGTTTGTTAATAATATCTTAACAAGCAAAAAAGTTTTTCATAGAAAAACTTATTTTTCCCCCCAGAAATGACTTAGAAATGGCTTTCAGATAAAAATTTTTCCATTTTTTTTTTAGCCCAAAACTCCTAAAGGACCTCAAATTTAAGGTTTAATGTGCTCATAAGAGTTAAACATTAGAGTATTTAGAACCACTTTGGTACACTAAGAAAAAAAAAATTTTTTTAAGTATAGAAACACTTTTGATAAAAAAAATAAAATAAAATTCTACAAACAGAGTATAAATCTCTACAAAGAAGTGAAAATTTCCACAGTACGAATATATTTTCTATGATATGAATAAACGAAAAAAATTATGGGTTTATAATCGGAAGTATGGATTTTCTACAATATGAAATCCAGGTGTTCTATGAAACGAATATAAAATTCATTAACCTGCAGAAAATTTTCTATGCTCAATATAAATTTTTACAAAATATGTTGACTTATTTCTTTAACCAAAGTAAAGTAATTTTTTTATTCAAATTTAAAAAAATAACGGATTTTTTTTATTATGGACATCAAATTATAGATTTTTCCATGTTTTGTAGAAAAAGTTTCCTCGAGTTATCGAAATAATTAAATAAAATAAATAAAACAGAAAATTTTATCTGTCAAAGTTATAACATTTTCTTCACTTTGTGGTAATTAAATCTACAGGGCATAAAAAAATTTCTATGGCGCTATTTCTATCCTGTTTTTCCAAACACTGACGTCAGTTTTCCACAATTGGATGCACACTTTTTTTTGAGTGTACCTTTGAAAAAATGCCCATACAACCGAAAACTTAAAAAAAATGTTTGTATGAAACCATCATGATAGCGCGAAAAACTAATGATACAGTTCGATTAAGAAGGCCCCAAATAAGTGCAACCTTTTTATTTTGGCTCTCCTTTTTTTTCGACTTGCACAGTGTTATTGATTAGACTTCAAAATTCTTATAGTTATACTGCTGCCATATGCTATTCAAATTAGATAACTCAGCTTAAAGTTAACTTTTCTTTCTAAAATCTTCAATTGAGGCAAGTTTTTAAAATACAGAAAACAACAGACAACACGTCCAATATGAACAACACGAAGTACAAGTCTAACTCAATAAATAATAAAATAGTAAAAAAAAAAATAATCCATCGCAAATGTGAATTTTTGAATTTAACTTTAAGCATCAGCACGTGTTCTTGGTTGTAAACATTCCTGTTTAACAGTTGTTAACTTAAGGGTGGGCCCGAATGTTAACATTCTGGTTATATAACATTAGTGTTTCATCATGAAACTTTCTAATGTTGTTTTAAAAAGTTCATTAATTAACTTTATGTACCCATAGCTTATTGGAAAGTTGCAACATGTGAAAAAGTTGTAAGTGCATTGCATATGACAACTTAATTAGTAAGTTTTATTACAGATAAATGAATTTAGCTATAATTTGCTTAGAATGTAAATGAAACCTTTGACAACTTACAGGGTATTGCCGATGTTGAGTCGTGTGGATCCGGTTGATAGCCTTCCTGGGGAAAGTAATCAATTTTGATGCAGTTATATGCGTCCACATCCAACCCTGTAAACATTAAAAAAAATATAAAAAAATGTTATGCATTCAACACAATGTACATGACAGCTATTGGATAAGTTTTGGGGCGCAGTTTTGTCAACCAAATAAATCAGTTCAGCCGTCAGAGCCTAGCACTAATTGGCGAATGTTGCCGCGTTTATTTGCTTACTTGATTGACTTACTGTCTGACTAACTGACTGGCTAACTGTCTAGATGATTGACTGTATTTTCTGTTCATTTAGGTATTGCTGACACCCAGGTCCAGACACTTGCCAGGACAATATGACTTATGCGCAATATCATTGCTGCTCACATTTGCCTGCAATTAATGCTCTTCACTCACCTGGTAGTGTTGTACATAGGATCCAGAGGCTAGACTTGGTGTGTTTGGTTATATAGGCACCATCGTCCAGTGCATTGAAATTGGCGGTGCCATTGTAGTTCACATTGGGCAGCTTCTCCTCAGTAAAAAGCCATTGGGGACCAGCTAGGGCGGCGATTACAATTGCCACTGAAATGCTGCAAAAAGAAGCCAAGTCTGAGCTGCAGTCTATGCATGTTCGAAACGATAGGCGACACGCCTACCACCTCTCTTCCACAAGGCATATACACACAGGCCACACACACACACACGCACACATACTGTATACAGTTGGCAGACACTGTAATGAAGTGAAATACCGGCATGTGTGTGCGCGGGGGGTGTGCAAGGATGTGTGTCTCTGAATGCTGATTAAAAATATCTGATGTCTGTGTCGTTAGCAGCGGTGGCAAAATTGAACAATTAAGCATGTTATACTATAGAATACCCAGCACAAATCACAACAGATATCTGACTCCATTTACAATTTTAATTCACTTCCTATAATAGAATTATTTATTTAATGGAAAATTTTGTTTTGGAAATTTTGGGATGCTTTTAAATAGTCTAGTGCTAACAAAAACACTTTTAAAATTAATTGAAAAAATCATTAACTTTGTTACCATTTGATATAAATGGAGTTATTAGAGTAAAGCAACTCTATAATATTTGCACACAATATAATTGCCAATCGATTCAAATTGCATTGAGAGCATGCCCGAATGTCAGCTAACTGTACAGATATTTTACATATATATATTTGCGGGGCAATTTATTTATAGCTTTTGACGACAATTCATTAATTGACGCATTAGGATCCAAGCCTTCAGTAATTGTTTTTTTATTTTTTTAACTTTTCATGGTTTATAAATTATCATGATCGCACGAGCGTGTGAAAATTTAACACAAAAATTGAAAATCCTTATTTTCCACTTCGGAACTAATAACTTTTATTATTTTTCTACAGACATTTTTAATTTTTGTAGTATTTATTTTAAAACCTACAAATCCAAAGAATGATAAAAAAATACCAAATTTCGATTTTAAAGCAAAATTTGTTGAAAAAATACCTTTTTGGAACTTTTTTATGCAACATTTTCAATTCAAACCCTTAAAACTTCTGAAGGAATAATCAAATTTTAAAATGTTGTATAACAAGTTAATATGCTATTTTATTACCTTAAAACGGTAAGCATCTTTAAGCATCATATCATTTAAATATGTTAGGAGGTATTTTTACTTATCAAAGCTACCAAATATAGATTTTTATCATTTATATCGAAAACGAGACCAATTTTAAAAAAAATTTTTTTTTTCTTAATCAGCAAGGTATTTTTTTTATTAAAAATAAGTCAGTTGTTCGGAATACAAAAAATTGTTGCATAGTGTTACTAAGCCACGAATTTATGTTTATGTTCTTTTTGGTCGTCCAAATTTTTAATAACAAAAAAAAAATAATTTAATTAAAATAATAAATAAAATATATATACGAGTATAAATGTATGTTAAACTTTTTATTAAAATTCTGAATTTATAAAATCAATATTAATATTAATTTTTTTAATATAAGTTTTTATATCACATTTTTTTTATCATAAAACAATCCATTCAAATTCCGATATGGACGGAAAAGACTGTGTGTGGTTTCTATATCTTTGGGCTGCAAGAAATGTACATGTTTTTGAAGTTATTTTTTTTTTCAATAAAAATTAAAACTTCAGTAATTACACATTAATTAAATTTTTAATAAGCTGTAAATGAATGTGAATGCCAAAAATTTTGGTATTTGTTTGCTTTGTTGTTTTTGCTTGTTTTATATACGATATGTGTGAATAAGAGTCATAATATAATTTAAAATGATTGTAGATATTTTCATATACTTTGTACCAAAAATACTAAAGATAAAGCTAAATTTTTGTAAACTGAATTAGAATCAATTAATGTTCTCTGTAGGCTACCATTTTTGTCCAGAAGACTATTTATTATTCGAATCCATTTTGAATGCTTTAAGTAGCTTAAAACGTTTATAGGAATACCTAATTTAATTACTTAAAATTAAATAATTTTTGATATTTATGTTGGATTGTATTTTTTTTAACACAATAAAGTTCCAATTTAATATTTAACTTATTTATTACTTTATTAATTTTTGTTTCACAAATACACACCTTAAACGTAAAAACACAGGATATAAATAAACCACAATGCGACCAAAAGTGGCACTGGCAACGGGACCTAACCAGATGCCAAAAAGGAAGGTGAACAAAAAAGTTAATGGGCTTCCAGTGCCATCGCTGGTTGATATGCAAATAAATGCCTCACAAATTGTTGGCTTAAAAAATGCGCACAAATATCAGAAGTGGGGGCAGAAGTTTTGGTTGATATGTGGGAAGATGGGAAGATCCCTTGTATTAAGTAAGTAAAAATATGTGACTAATAATGAAATGCGAGCCAAAAAGCATTCATGAATGCACTCATGTGTGCACAGCAAATGATTTGTTGGCTCGAAAACACTTGGAAATTTCAATTTGTGACTTACACAAATATTGTGTGCATTCATTTGCATTCCCCTCACACTCCGCTGTCAAACTTAAGAAACATTCTTCTTTGGTAATGAATATGAATGTTAGGTCACGACTCAGGTCTAAGTCCTTTGGGATCTATAAAATTACTTCAAAATATAATGTGTTTTGTTGCTAAGTCGGTTTGTTCTCTTGTGTGCGCATTGTGTTATTCTCATTATTTTTTTACCCTATAAAAGGGTATTATAATTTTATCACGAAATGTGTTTTTTGCAGAGAAGAAGACGTCTCCGGCCCCATAAATTATATATATTCTTGATCAGGTCGATGCTTACTTTTGGCTTTGTCTTTGAGTTATCTTGATGAAACTTGCCATAGAAACATGTTGTTGTAACAGGTCGTTTGTGTGAAAGAATCAGCCGGATCGGGTCACTATAGCATATAGCTGCCATAGGAACAATTGGTCAAAAAAAATTGTTTTAAAAAATCAAAACCAAACTTAACAGAGAGTATTATTCTGACCAATCTGACCAAGTTTTATTAAGATAACACCACTATATCTCATAGCTCCCATAAAAACAATCGGTCAAAAAGTGCTTGTATGAACAACTTTTTTGTTTTTAGAGATATCGAAATAAAACTCAACAGTTTGATGTAGAATTAAGATTGTTACAATCTAACCAAGTTCTATCTATATATTACACTAGTTTACAAATTTTTTTTGATCGAAGGAGCTGGGCTCTCATATACTTTTTTTGATGTATGTATTTTATGGCTAGAAAAGTGATGAACAAGGTGAATTTTTTCTTGGGTGTTTTTACTAATTACCGAATAACTATTACATTTACTGACCGATTTGGACAAATGTATACTTAAAATATTCGTAAAAGAATTATCTAACATAATAAATCTTAAAAAGTATTTAAACAAATTTTTTAAATTTTTAAAATACCAATTGAAATTCAGCAATTTTTCAAAAATGCAAAAAAAGTTCACATTTTTCAACTTCGAGGGCTTATAATGGCTTTAATTCTTATTCGATTCGCATAAACGGCATACCGTTAGAAAGAAGTTACAATTATCTATTGAATTGTGTAACATTATTTAAGATCAAATAAGATCTCATGTAGATATGAACAAATAAGTCGAAAGACTGCCAAAAAATTAGCTATTCGCGGTTTTCTCGAAAACCATTCTTTGAAAAAATAAATGGTTTGCATTTTTGAAAATCAGCGCCCAAAAATACATAAAAAAAAGTATATGAGAGCCCAGCTCTTTTTTTGCTGTAAACTAGTGTTATATAGTTGCCATAGGAGCTATTTGGTGATAAATGAGTTCTATGCAAAACATTTTGAATTTTCAAGATATCAGAACCAATCTAACCATATCGTTATAAAATTTTGTTCTGTACTATCTGATCAAGTTGGACTGAAATTGGACCATATGGCTGTTATATTAACAATCGGTCTAGTATTAAAAATTTTCTTAGAATACCAATTCAAGGGTATATAGCTTCGGTGTGCCGAAGATAGTCGTATCTGTCTTGTTTTTCAATAATTTATGCTTATATTTTTGATATCATATTCAATGGTTGCTTTTCAATCAAGCAGCGAAACCTTAAAAGACTTTAGAGTAAAATCAATCTAAAGCTACATACATATATGTATGTACATATAATATATGTTTACGCACTAGTATATAGATAGGTATGTATGTGTGTGTCTTAAGAATGTATGGTATGCACATACATACATATGTATGTTGTGCTCTTTGACATTTGTCAGCCATCCCGAGCATCGGCTCCTTACGGTCTTACGGTTGTGCACATCCGCTGAAGGCGCCAGGGAACGCGACATGTATTTTGCACGTCTCACGTACATAGGACAGGAGCAACAACAATAAACAGCAACGTCAGGAGGGACTAAACAGGATAGAAAATAACAGAACTGAAAAGAATAGACAAGAACTTAGATGGAGCCTCAGCTGCCTGTCAGTGGTGCGTGGTGCAAAAGGGAAAAATCTCAGCCACAGACATAGACATCACATCCATGGGCTCGTGCTGCGTCCTGTTCATCTCGTGGCTCGTCCTTGCCGCTGACAAATAATTGTGTTAGCGACACAAATCACTGCAAAGTGGGCTTAATTTGTTCGCAAACTATTTGCAGTGACTGTGGGTGCTGCTCACACACTGCCTGTCCTGTCCCAATGTCATCTGCTTGAGCAGTTTCAACTTTCTTAAAACTCAACTCACCCATTTGATATTTTACATTTCACATTAAGGATCACAAATTTAGTGTGCGTAATTTGGAAAAGTTCTCAACTGAGCTCAACCACGCCTTGAAGGCAATGTCAATCGCAATTTCGAGTTTGTCTTTTATAGTTGCGACTCGCAAAATTCTTGTCATACTTTAGAAAACCGCCTTGGAATTCCTTTTCACAATTGACAAAGTTATGGTATTGGAAAGAGTTTCGGCATAAAAACTGTCTAAAAACAAAGGATTTTTAATAATGTTATTTATTTATTTATTTAAAAGGGAAGACTTCGAAATTCTTACCAGCTTTATTTTTGAAACGAAAAGGACTTTTGTCTGTATGTCTGTATTTACCGCACTATTAATATAAGAACAAAGCTTTGCAAGAAGAATGAAACAAATTATAAATTTTCCGAATTTTTATAGCTAAATTCGCAAATAGTATGGATGTAGTTAAGTCTTGCAAATAAACAAAATTATTTACAATCTCACTCCATTAATGTCTCTCTTTTAAAATAAATAATACATTTTATGCATAAATTTGGAACGACAAAGTAAGAAAACGCAAATACACAGAAAAGAATTTACTTTAAAATTAAATAAAATAAATTAAATTGTCAAAAAACACATTATACTTTTTTTTTTGTAATCGAAAATCTTAACTATTACCCGAATAACGAATAATATAAATGGAAAATGATTTTTTAATTTAAATATACATTTTATAACTAAACATCGCATTTTACATGTTTTTTGTTTTGTTTTTCATCAGATTAGTACCAAATTTTGTATTTAGACGTATTATTGTTCAAATGTAACAAATTTTATTGCAAAATATTGAAAATGTGCAAAATTTATGGAAAAAAATATGCCAAAAATATGTAAAATATATGCAAAATCCGAGGTCTATTTATAACAAAATGAAAGGCTAAGAATAAAATAACATTAGATTTTTAATAGCATTTATGTAAGAGGCATAAGGAGCTAACTTCGACCCTATACATAAGTATATATTCTTGATCGACCTTAACAGCCGATACAATCAATTGTGGCATAAGCAAACTAAGTTTATTATTAATTTCGTATATTCCCTTTCTTCTTTCTTGTGCTTAATTGAATTTAATTTTGATTCAGAATCAATTTAAAGGTCTAATCTAATATACCTACAATTGGCGGAGAGTAGGACCATTTGTGCAAATTATATGCCAAAATTAAGAATTTATTGATTTCCTTTATTATAATTTAATAACCTTTTAAAACCTAAAACAAATTCTTCAATCTGGTATTCGTTTTGAGCAAATCACGTTAGGCAAACTTTTAAGTTAATCGGTAATTGAATTAAAAATTATAAAAGTTTGAATAATTCGAATTAGTTCCGTTGCGAACTTTTGTACTCCCTGTTATTGATGTCATATTTGAATTTTTTGTTGTTTTCTTTTTTTTTTTGTAAATATTAAGTCAGATTTCAAGCACATACCTAGCCGCAACAGGTGTCAATAGCCACAGGTAACCACCACTGGCATTGGCCATGTTGTTCAGCCCACTCTGTGTAATCGGCAATCCTCCAGAGCCTTGGCTTGAGATCCTTTGTTGTTGTCTAACGGAAGGCGTTTTGTAGACGCCTATCCCGGCCACCTGTCGCTGTTTTTGTTGTTGATGTTGTTGTTGTGGTTGTTGCTCCCGTCTAACATTATTGCCGCTGTGACTGTTATTGCTGAAGTTGTTGTGGTGCAAATTGTTGAGCTGCAAATCGCTAAAACTGTCTGCCAGCGATGTAAAGCCAGTGGCCGGAATGCTACCGGAAATTGTGTTGATGACGCTGTTCGTCTGCAGTTGCTGCGAGTGTTGTTGTTGCTGATGTTGCTGTTGTTGCTGCTGTTGCTGTTGCTGCTGTGAACGTCGCTGGCCACCACCACGTGGTAGTGTTGCATAGGGCGATTGAAGTTGCTGTCCCGTTTGATGAGGACGTTCAATGGACGCGCTGGTGGTTAACTGATGTTTAGCAAGTTGTTGTGGCGGTTGTATTTCCGGCTGTTGTTGTTGATCAAAACTGTTGCTCTTGCTGTATTTGATATTGTTAATGTTGTCCTGATTCTGTGGTTGTTTGATGTTGCTGTAAGGCGTGGTGACAGCTATGCCCAAACTGTTAATACTGTGAGAGGAGGCCACTCGAAACACATTGGGTACCGTTGGATGATCACGCATGTTGACTGGAACTTGCAATTTTTTAAAATCAAAAATTAAGCACTTGGAAAAAAAGTTTAAAAAACAAGTGTTCAATATTTCAATTAGTTTAAAAATGCGCGCCAAAGAAGCACTTAAAGCTCGAGCCAGCAGCTTTTGCTGTTCCCGTTAACGTCCGACGCGCTTAACAACTTCTGAATAACTGAAAATGGAGCCAGGCATGATGCCAAAAGCAGCCAGGACTCGGTAAAGGACACACGAGTATGAGCCGAGCCTTATTGGCGACGACGACGGCAACAGCGACGTCGGCGGCCTGATGTTGCTGGCGTCGCTTGTACGCAGCTCAAAAGCGATTATAAAACACAGCAGCAGCAGCAGCAACAACAACAACCAGCAGACGTTTGCAACTTCCGTTGTTAGCTGAAAGTGACTTCCGGTCGCTTTGGGATCTATTTATATATACATAAGTGTGCGTATGCATGTGTGTGTGTGCAACAAAAGTGCCACTAACAACTTTTGTTGTTGCACTTTGGTGCAAATCTAAGCAGTTACTGCTGCCTCTTTTGCACTTGCTGCTGTGGCTCGCTGGTTTAATTGAATTCCCACATGTGATTGAGAGAATCTACGCGATGATTGTATCACAAAAAGGGCACTAGGAATGACAAAGCCCAAACCGAAACCAGAAACCTTATCCTTCTACCCAAACTCATGCCACACAGGTGCACAGTTGTTAAGTGCACTGCGGGGATGGGAGCCAGAGCCAGAGCCGCTGCTATTGAGTGAAAGTGTGGAATTGTTGAGTAGCTGTTGGCAGGAGAAGTTTATACTAGAAGCAGCAGATTAAATAGCACAGTATATCGACATCTCGTAGAGCCGGAAACAAATGAAAACAGCTCTGACCAAAGAGAACTTCATTAGTCTCCTTTTATGTGGTTGGGTTAAACGAAAGTGCATTGATGACAATGTGATTTTGGAATTGAGTGGTTTGACAAATCAATGTTGTCCCAACTTTAGTAGACAATGCAACTAGATTAAGTTCGCAATATGCAGAATATACAAATTTTGAACTCATACAATTTTTAGTTTGTCAAAGATATAACAAAGTTTTTCTTGGAAATATGTACATAATATTTTCGGAAAGTTCGACTTAAATAAGAGAAGAAGCAAAAATATGTTAATTCAAAAACTTATTTATGAGTGATCGCTGCTATAGCTATAAAATAAAAAGGAATAGTAGTAGAAATAGTAGAATAAATAGTAGTAGAAATAGTAGTAGAAATAGTAGTAGAAATAGTAGAAGAAATAGTAGTAGAAATAGTAGTAGAAATAGTAGAAGAAATAGTAGTAGAAATAGTAGTAGAAATAGTAGAAGAAATAGTAGTAGAAATAGTAGTAGAAATAGTAGAAGAAATAGTAGTAGAAATAGTAGTAGAAATAGTAGAAGAAATAGTAGTAGAAATAGAAGTAGAAATAGTAGAAGAAATAGTAGTAGAAATAGTAGAAATAGTAGAAGAAATAGTAGTAGAAATAGTAGTAGAAATAGTAGTAGAAATAGTAGTAGAAATAGTAGAAGAAATAGTAGTCAGTTCCAGCCGGTTGTGAAATATTTCTACTGCCAAGATATAGTTAATTATAGTAAAACTATAAATATAACCAAAATTCGCTGGTTATTTAACTTGGGTCACACTAAAAATCACAAAGAAAATATTCATTATTTGTAGTGAAGTTTGAATTATGGCATGAATTTAGGGAACACTTTGGTTTGTTATGCCAATTACCAAGAGATACTGTAACAGCGTCAACAAAAAAGATAATACTTTCTACCTAGGTATCCCGATTAAAAAATGTTCTTAAAAAGGTCCGAACTCATATTGAGTGTAATAAAAAAAATACATATATTGTAAAAATCGTACCACAAAATGTGAAAAAGAGCTAGAAAAATTACATTTTTATAGAAAAATGTTTATATCTGAATAGCAATTCAGCTGTACTTTATTTATTAAAAGAGATGAAAACATTTACCTTTCTGATTACAAGATTTAAGCAAAAATAAGCGATGACGTCACGTTAAAAAATAGAAGTCGGTTTCTACCTGAAGTTATAAAAGCGCAAAACTCTGCGAAGTAAGCAAGGTTTTTTTGTATAAAACTTTTTTTTAGTATAATTTGAAATAATGTAAGTTCATTTTGCTGGCTATTTTATTTTAAAATCTTTTGAGGTGATTTTTTACAAGCCTTAGTAGGACACGTGACGTTACATGACGTGACAACACTTAAATTTCCATGGTATATTAATTAAGTAATTAAAAATAATATATATTTAACTTATTATTCGTTTAATGCCTATGGCTAGGTGTATATGCAAGAGGCGCGCATAAAATGACGTGACGTTACCCATATTAAAAACCTTGCATAAAATTAAATATTTTTTTTGTGACTTGTAAGTTAATTATATTTGCTTTCGTTCTATTTATCTTTATAAAAATAAGTAATTTCACGCACTTCCGGTCATTAGAACAGATGTCATGATACGAAATACTGTTTACGATAACGTGACGTTACATTAGAATATTACTAAAAGCAAATCAAAAATTTTCCGTTAATTGATATTTGCTTGCTCTACTTGCATTTGTTTTTTTGTAAACTGTTGCTTTAACAAAAGTTTTTGCAAAAAAAGTGCACCTGTATCATTACACTAAGAAAAGTTAATTTGAAAGAGAATATGCTTTTAGAAATGCACAATGTTGATTAAAACATGATTTTCAAATTTCAAGCACGATTACTCGTTAATGCAACTAAAAAAAATGCGTTGAACTTTTTAATTTATTGAGCTTTGAACATTTCTCTTCAATAATAAAAGTTTAAAAAATATATTGAATAACTTTTAATTTTTCGGTGGACCTTCCTACGGATATGCCCATATATAATATTTGATTGTTAATATTGGAACATATGTATAAGCAATGTGTATTCTGATTTGAATTAAAAACTGATTAGAGTTTTAAAACATTCTAATGTGTGTCTGTCCACTGTTGATATGAAATCTAAAGTTCTGGACAGCAATGTTTACTGCTTGACAGAAGTTGCCACAAACGAGTACTCATCCAGACACAACAGCAGCAGCATCAAATTAGCTTAAATGGGACAACAGTGCCTCAAAGTAAACACACACACATATACATGTAGAGAAAGAGCTCAACATTTAAAGCAAGTTCACAAAACTAACAACATAACAGACTCGCAACAGCAGCAACATCAGCAGCAACATCAGCAGCAACAACAACAGCAACAACAGCAGCAAACATTTGAAAGTTGCAAAAGAATAAAAAAAAAAACTACAAAAATGTTAGACAAATACAAATGCAAAGCGACAGAATAGAAAGTATGAGAATATTATAAACTTAGGAGTGCCAGTCCAGTTAAATACCCTGTAAGTAGCTGCTGCACTATACAGGTATTTATAGTCATATTGTTATATTTTCAGGTTCGTTAAACAGGATTGCAATCCTTCAAAAGATTTTTGAGTTTGGGTCCGAGTTTCAATTCATAGTATCTTGCCTAGTTTGATCTTGAATATTGAAAATTGTAAGATGCATACAAAATTTTATCTAAAGAGCGATTAAACAACAGTTGTATAAACATACACTCCGTCAAAATTGAATAGCACACCAGGGCAATTTAACGTCTATTGCTTATATATTTTAATCCATATTTTAATCCATTAAAAAAAAACAATTTATTGTCTATTATACAAAATTAAAATTATTTGAATCTACTCAGAGCAATTGAAGAGTTTGGAATTTGTACAAAAATATGTTACCGCAAAAAATGCTGTTTAAAATCGTTTCACTTGAATAGCACATTTGACTAAAAATCTATATAAATTTATTTTCGTCTTAGAAAAAATTATTTTAAATGGTCAATTATGAAATTTACTAGTGCATACTATAAGCTTGTTATTAATTTTTTTTTTTATATTAAAAAGTATCTGTCATAATACAAAAATCTACTTAAAACTTCGAATAAAATCACAAAAAAAGAAAAAAAACTAGATACTATTTGACAACTTTTCTAATTTCATTTGAAGCTTTTGTGCTGTATGAAAAATTCATATTAAGGGCAAAACTCAATTTATATTTTTTATTATTATTTTTTCTTTTTATTATATATATACTTTCCTTTTCATACTTAATTTTTATTTTTATTTTTTTTTTAATTTCTTATTTTGCTGTAGGATAAAATAATAACATTGTGAGATGGGCCCTGTCAAATAAAACTCCCCTGTATCAGTGTCATAATTAGAAACTTTTGTAATTTTTCCTACGTTTTTTTTTCCTTTAACTTAACTTAAGAATAATACTATAATGTTTTTAATTTTAGGACAGCACTGTTTGTAACCCAAATAAATAAAAAGCCAACAAATATGCCGGTCTTTAAGTTATCAGCATCAGGTTAATCTGTTTATTCAGTATGTCTAAAAATGATTTTGATCTTATCTGCTTTGACTTCTTTAGATTTGTTTCGAGCAAATTTCTTGGGTGGATGCCTCTAGCTAATTCTGCTTATAGTACTGAACTTCTGTTTAAGCGTCTGCCAATATTTACTATAATAATAGTTACTAAAATTTACCACACAGCATCTGTGTGGTAGGCTAATTTTGTGATTGTTGGTACAACCACATGTTTGTATAAAAAAATATATTGGAATTCGACTTTCTTTTTAAAAACAGCGTCAAGTTATTTCGATATTTATGTAAGTACTTTTTTGAATAAAATGCTTGCATAATATACTAGCGCTACCGGCGTGCATTGCTACGCTCCGTTTCAAAAAAAAAAAAACAACCTTAAAACACTCTAATAATATTCCACATGTGAATTTGATTGTAGCATAAAAGTTTGACTGTTGAGACATCGGGTACAAATATATATATAAAATTTTCTCTTATCCAATAATATATAAGTATTGAATTT
>JAWNNH010000207.1:0-17453 GCA_035043045.1 Hirtodrosophila alboralis | reverse complement strand
GATACAAATTTTTCCACATTTTCTGACTTTGGTAAGCTATTGTAGATAATCTATTCAAAATGTAGAGGTCAGAAGTATGTCATTAGATGCGCTTGACATTTTCCTATATTATGCGGTTATGCATTTTTGAATCAGATAACCCAATCAGCAGCAGCAGCCGATTAATCAAATAAAGTGTCTATTATTCATACATTGCGTGTGTTGTGCGTCTTCTTTGGTAAAATGTGACGTCACACGTTTGCGACGCAATATAACGGAACATAACGGTCGTCCGCATGGCGTAACCTCTTCCCTCTCTTTTGTGGTCGTTGCCTAGGAGTCTATATCGTGTGTGTTTTGTGCACTTTCATACTAGAATTCTCAACTGGTTCTATCATTTTTGGGATTGGGAAGCCGCACGCATGCCATAGTCTGTAGCATTCATTTTTATATGTTGCTCAATTACTTCTTATTTTCGTTTTTTTTTTTGGCATTTTTTTTCGTTTCTTATTTATTTATTATATTACATTTTTTTTGCATACGAGCTGTATATCGAGGTCTGGCCCGATTTAGCGAGTGTTGTTCGCCTGGAATGCCTATTTCACTTGAGGTGGCCTTAATGAAGTAGTTGAATGAGGCAAAAAATAAATTTCTTATTTTCTAAATTAAATATTTTACGCCGCCATTAACAATATTATCAATATTCTTTTTCATTTTCATTTGGCGATTCTTCAAGCGCGATCACGTTTGATTTCTGAATGTAATGAAACAAGTAGATAAACTAATTCATTTTGATTTTAGAATTCACACACAATCTTAACAAATATTTTTGTTCCTGTAAAACAAAAACAGGACCCAATAAAGAAGTTTCCATGCACTTCTTTCGATTGCATTATTTTTCTGTGCAAGCATTAAAATTCATATATTCGGGCTGTATTTTCACTATCCCGTCTGATTCAAACTGACCCGGACTGGTTAAAAAAAAACTTTTATAGTTTTAAAACAAATTTATATTAAACGAAAAACTATTCATTTTCATAGAAAATGCTCTTCTTAGATTTGCAACGTCAAAACTGCGTTAAAACTAAATCGATTTCTTAGCTGAATCAGCTTGTTGCCAATGGTTGTGTTTCATTTTTAATAAATGTTTATAATTTGTTAAAAATTGTACTCGTATTTTACGGTACATTTTGTACCTTTATCAGGGAGTCGGTGATTTTGAAATGTAATTTCTGTTTCTAAACCTGCGCTTTTATAATTTTCGTTTCTGTTTTAAATTCTTATAATTCAGGTTTACCTGTTATGTCTGGCCTACAAATGTGCCCTTAAGTATTGACATTCTTTAATAAATAATAAACATTTATTAAGAAGGAAACATAACGACCTTATTAACACAATTGCAAAATATTAACAATGTCAATATGAAAGGGGCTCAGAAATGTATACACAATTAGAGTATTCACGTGGCCTGGCAACGTTGTAACTTTGCAGGTTTGCAAGCTGTCACAACAACAACTTGCACTAAAAAGATGTGCAAAGATGTAAAAATCACAGAACATATTCTTAAAGCTTTTAACTGGCATATTTGCAAACTCAAGCAGCACAGGCACATTCACTGAAAACAATTATAGAAATCTAAACAAAAATCAGCTGACCTAGCGGAGTTGCTACGTTAAGGACCGTTCACGTGGTTGGTATTGCAAATTACAGTTGTTGCACAGTTACAACGTTGCTACCCCACGTGAATAACCTAAATGTGATATATAGACCTCGGATTTTGCATATTTGCATATTTGTTTCATATATTTTGCATATTTTCGATATGCATTAAAATTTGTAATATTTGAACAATAAAATGTACAAATACAAAATTTGGTACCAATCCGATGAAAAACAAGGAAGTGTGCAAAATCCGAGGTCTAGTGATATATGTATGTCACACAATACAAGTATTTATATAACAGGCAGGTAGCAACTCCGATCATACATACCCATCTGGACAGAATAATGTTGTTAGCAAAATGCAAATTTTTTAAAGTTTTTAACATTTAAGTTAAATTTTTGAATGGGAACATTTTTAAATTTAAATTTTAAATTTTAGTATTAAAAAAAAAATTAAAAAAGGTACTAAATAAAAACATAAGCTTAAAAATTATTAAAACTGTGGTTAACATAGATTTTGCCTGGACATAATAAACAAATCAATAATATAAGAAAGCTGAAAAATAACACTCTAACCTTTTTCAAGTTAGCGGCAGAGTAACTATATTGTATGGCTGCCCAAAGAGCGAATTTGTGAGTATGTATATTTTCTTTAAATGTAAGAAATTCAAATTTAGTTTTAGCTTACTTAAAAGAAAAACAAAACAATTTTCAACAAGTCATGCTTTTGTTATATGAAAGTTTTAAAAAGCCCTTTAGTTCAGCGTGTTCCAAGTCGGGACTCTAGGCAGATCCCTGGATATCAATAAAATAGCTGGCCACGGTTCCTTGTCCGTCACCTCCTGCTCGTGATGTAGGGCTATGCCAGTAAAAATGCCCTTTTCGAAGGTATTATAAATTTGTCACGAAATGTGTAACTCATTTTTAAAAGGAAACTTCCTATAAAATATATTTATTCTTGAACAGGACGACAAGTCAAGTCGATATTCCCTCTGTCTGTTTGTTTCTATACAAGCAAGTCTCTCAATTTTTAAGCTTTGAGATGCAGATGCAGATTCTTTGGTTGCAGAAAATTCATATCAAAAAAAAACCAGACGAATCAGACCGCTATATCATAAAGCCGCATAGCAATTATTTATAATGATTATACAATAAATTATTATGACAATGTAACCAGATTCATTAAATTTTGACAACTATATCTTATAGGTGTCATAGGAATAATCGATTGAAAAATGTCTTGTTTGAAGAACTTAAATTGAGGTCTTGTGGGTGTTTTCCTATGGAAGCTATAAGATATAGTGCCTAAATTTTAATGAAATTTCGTCAGATTGTGTCGATTATAATAAAATATCGACCAACAGTTTGGCCGTGATATCTAGAAGAACAAAATAAAACTTTATAGAAAAACCCTATTTTTTTTTCTAATTTTTGCAAATTGCATTTTAACTTGTGAAAACTTATATAGGGATTCGTTCGATTTTGATATAAGATTGTTCAAATTTTAATACTGCATTAAACTGATGAGTTTAAAACCTTGAAAAAAAAAGTTATTTATATAAAAATTAATTTTACACCTAATTGCAAATCGCAACTTTCCTATGGAAGCTATAAAATAATGTAGGTCGATTAAACTTAGTAAAATTGTCCAAATGTTAATAAAACATTGATGTGGCCAGTTGGGATTAGATTTCTTGTAAAATAAAATAAAAATTTGCTATAAGAACTAATTTTTTGGTTAACTGTTTCTTTTCGAGCTATAAAATATAGGGGTCAGATTTCGAATATTAAATAATAAAGAAAACTGCTTACTGCATAGTTTGTTAAAAATATCTTAACAAGCAAAAAAGTTTTTCATAGAAAAACTTATTTTTTCCCCCAGAAATGGCTTAGAAATGGCTTTCAGATTAAAATTTTTCCATTTTTTCTTTAGCCCAAAACTCCTAAAGAACCTCAAATTTAAGGTTTAATGTGCTCATAAGAGTTAAACATTAGAGTATTTAGAACAACTTTACAAAAGTAGATTTTTTGAAAGAATCAGCACCAACAGATTTATAGATCAACGAAAAATGTGGTACCTTTGAAAAAATGCCCATATAGCCGAAAATTAAAAAAAAAATTGTTGTATGAAACCATCATGATAGCGCGAAAAACTAATGATCCAGTTCGATTGAGAAGGCCCCAAATTAGTGAAACCTTTTTATTTGGGCTCTTCCTTTTTTTCGACTTGCACAGTGTAATTGATTAGACTTTAAAATTCTTATAGTTATACTGCTGCCATATGCTATTCAAATTAGATAACTCAGCTTAAAGTTAACTTTTCTTTCTAAAATCTTCAATTGAGGCAAGTTTTTAAAATACAGAAAACAACAGACAACACGTCTAATATGAACAACACGAAATATAAACCTAACTGAATAAATAATAAAATAGTAAAAAAAAATAATTCATAACAAATGTGAATTTTTGAATTTAACTTTAAGCATCAGCACGTGTTCTTGGTTTCAAACATTCCTGTTTAACAGTTGTTAACTTAAGAGTGGGCCCAAATGTTAACATTCTGGGTATATAAATAACATTAGTGTTTCATCATGAAACTTTCATGTATTTCTAATGTTGTTTTAAAAAGTTCATTAATTAACTTTATGTACCCATAGCTTATTGGAAAGTTGCAACATGTGGAAAAGTTGTAAGTGCATTGCATATGACAACTTAATTAGTAAGTTTTATTATAGTTAAATGAATTTAGCTATAATTTGCTTAGAATGTAAATGAAACCTTTGACAACTTACAGGGTATTGCCGATGTTGAGTCGTGTGGATCCGGTTGATAGCCTTCCTGGGGAAAGTAATCAATTTTGATGCAGTTATATGCGTCCACATCCAACCCTGTAAACATTAAAAAAAAAATATAAAAAAATGGTTTGCATTCAACACAATGTACATGACAGCTATTGGATAAGTTTTGGGGCGCAGCTTTGTCAACCAAATAAATCAGTTCAGCCGTCAGAGCCTAGCACTAATTGGCGACTGTTGTCGCGTTTATTTGCTTACTTGATTGACTTACTGTCTGACTAACTGACTGGCTAACTGTCTAGATGATTGACTGTATTTTCTGTTCACTTAGGTATTGTCCACACACTTGCCAGGACAATATGACTTATGTACATATATAAGCGCAATATCATTGCTGCTCACATTTGTCTGCAATTAATGCTCTTCACTCACCTGGTAGTGTTGTACATAGGATCCAGAGGCTAGACTTGGTGTGTTTGGTTATATAGGCACCATCGTCCAGTGCATTGAAATTGGCGGTGCCATTGTAGTTCACATTGGGCAGCTTCTCCTCAGTAAAAAGCCATTGGGGACCAGCTAGGGCGGCGATTACAATTGCCACTGAAATGCTGCAAAAAGAAGCCAAGTCTGAGCTGTGCAGTCTATGCATGTTCGAAACGATAGGCGACACGCCTACCACCTCTCTTCCACAAGGCATATACACACAGGCCACACACACGCACACATACTGTATACAGTTGGCAGACACTGTAATGAAGTGAAATACCGGCATGTGTGTGCGCGGGGGGTGTGCAAGGATGTGTGTCTCTGAATGCTGATTAAAAATATCTGATGTCTGTGTCGTTAGCAGCGGTGGCAAAATTGAACAATTAAGCATGTTATACCATAGAATACCCAGCACAAATCACAACAGATATCTAACTCCATTTACAATTTTAATTCACTTCCCATGATATAATTATTTATTTAATGGAAAATATTGTTTTGGAAATTTTGGGATGCTTTTAAATAGTCTAGTGCTAACAAAAACACTTTTAAAATTAATTGAAGAAATCACTAACTTCGATTGCTTTTGTTATAAATGGAGTTAGCAGAGTAAGGCAACTCTATAATATTTTCACACAATATAATTACCAATTGATTGAAATTGCATTGAGAGCATGCCCGAATGTCAGCTAACTGTACATATATTTTACATATATATATTCGCGGGGCCATTTATTTATAGATTTTAAAGACAATTCCTTAGTTGACACATTAGGATCCAAGCCTTCGGTAAATGTTTTTTAATTTTTCAAATTTTTCAGAGTTTATAAAATATCATGATCGCACGACAATAAAAAATTTTTCGACAAAAATTAATAATCCTTATTTTTCACTTCGGAACTAATAGCTTTTAATATTTTTAGACTGACATTTTTAATTTTTGTAGTATTTATTTTAAAACTTGTAAACCTACAAATCCAAAGAGTGATAAAAAAAATATCAAATTTCGACTTTAAAGAAAAATTTATTGAAAAAAAAGCTTTTTGTAAAACGGACATATTTTGTTGCAACATTTTCAATTCAAACCCTTAAAACTTCTGAAGGAATAATCAAATTTTAAAATGTTGTATAACAAGTTAATATGCTATTTTATTACCTTAAAAAGGTAAGCATCTTTAAGCATCATATCATTTAAATATGTTAGGAGGTATTTTTACTTATCAAAGCTATTAAATCTAAATTTTATCATTTATATTGAAAACGAGACCAATTTAAAAAAAAAATTTTTTTTTCTTAATCAGCAAGGTATTTTTTTTATTAAAAATAAGTCAGATGTTCGGAATACAAAAAATTGTTGCATAGTGTTACTAAGCCAGGAACTTATGTTTATGTTCTTTTTGGTCGTCCACATTTTTAATAACAAAAAAAAATAAAATAAATAAATTAATAAAAATAATAAATAAAATATATATACGAGTATAAACGTATGCTACTCTTTTTTTAATTCTGAATTTGTAAAAACAATTTTAATATTAATTTTTTTAATACAAATTTTTTCATCACTTTGTTATCATAAAACAATCCATTTAAATTCCGATATGGACGGAAAAGACTGTGTGTGGTTCCTATATCTTTCGGCTGCCAGAAATGCACAGAGAATATGTTTTTAAAGTTTTTTTTTTCTTCAATAAAAATTAAAATTAGTAATTACATTTTCAATAAGCTGTGAATGAATGTGAATCCTAGACATTTTGATATTTGTTTGCTGTTTTATATACGATATGTGTAATTAAGGGTCATAATATAATTTAAAATTATTATTATTTTTTTTTTTTGGAAACATTTAATTTTATTGCTATTTCTCAACAACTTACATTAAACTTAACAAACAATAATAACAAAAACAACTTAACAAAAAAAAAACAAAATTAAGTCTGGTTATTTATTGTAGATATTTTCATATACTTTGTACCAAAAATACTAAAGATAAAGCTACATATTTATAAACTGAATTCGATTTAATTAATGTTCTCCGTAGTCTACCATGTTTGTCCAGAAGATTATTTATTTTTCGAATCTATTTTGAATGCTTTAAGTAGCTTAAAACGTTTATAGGAATACCTAATTTAATTACTTAAAATTAAATAATTTTTGATATTTATTTTAGATTGTATTTCATTTAACACAATAAAGTTCCAATTTAATATTTAGCTTATTTATTACTTTAAGTATACTAATTCCTACATAATATAATTTTTGTTTCACAAATACACACTTTAAACGTAAAAACACAGGATATAAATAAACCACAATGCGACCAAAAGTGGCACTGGCAACGGGACCTAACCAGATGCCAAAAAGGAAGGTGAACAAAAAAGTTAATGGGCTTCCAGTGCCATCGCTGGTTGATATGCAAATAAATGCCTCACAAATTGTTGGCTTAAAAAATGCGCACAAATATCAGAAGTGGGGGCAGAAGTTTTGGTTGATGTGTGGGAAGATGGGAAGATCCCTTGTATTAAGTAAGTAAAAATATGTGACTAATAATGAAATGCGAGCCAAAAAGCATTCATGAATGCACTCATGTGTGCACAGCAAATGATTTGTTGGCTCGAAAACACTTGGAAATTTCAATTTGTGACTTACACAAATATTGTGTGCATTCATTTGCATTCCCCTCACACTCCGCTGTCAAACTTAAGAAACATTCTTCTTTGGTAATGAATATGAATGTTAGGTCACGACTCAGGTCTAAGTCCATTGGGATCTATAAAATTACTTTAAATATAATGTGTTTTGTTGCTAAGTCGGTTTGTTCTCTTGTGTGCGCATTGTGTTATTCTCATTATTTTAACCCTATAAAAGGGTATTATAATTTTATCACGAAATGTGTTTTTTGCAGAGAAGAAGACGTCTCTGGTTCCATAATTTTAAATATATTCTTGATCAGGACGATGAGCTGATTCATGTTCTTTATGTTCGCTTTGTCAGTCTATTTTTTTATGCTTACTTTTTGGCTTTATCTTTGAGTTATCTTGATGAAACTTGCCATATAAACATGTTGTTGTAACAGGTCGTTTGTGTGAAAGAATCAGCCGGATCGGGTCACTATAGCATATAGCTGCCATAGGAACAATTGGTCAAAAAAATTTGTTTTAAAAAATCAAAGCCAAACTTGGCAGATCGATGTAGAGAATTATTCTGAACAATCTGACCAAGTTTTATTAAGATAAGACCACTATATCTCATAGCTCCCATAAAAACAATAGGACAAAAAGTGCTTGTATGAACAACTTTTTTGTTTTTAAAGATATCGAAATCAAACTCAACAGTTTGATGTAGAATTAAGATTGTTACAATCTAACCAAGTTCTATCTATATATTACACTAGTTTACAAATTTTTTTTTGATCGAAGGAGCTGGGCTCTCATATACTTTTTTTGATGTATGTATTTTATGGCTAGAAAAGTGATGAACAAGGTGAATTTTTTCTTGGGTGTTTTTACTAATTACCGAATAACTATCACATTTACTGACCGATGTGGACAAATGTATACTTAAAATATTTGTAAAAGAATTATCTAACATAATAAATCTTAAAAAGTATTTAAACAAATTTTTAAAATTTTTAAAATACCAATTGAAATTCAGCAATTTTCAAAAATGCAAAAAAAGTTCACATTTTTCAACTTCGAGGGCTTATAATGGCTTTAATTCTTATTCGATTCGCATAAACGGTATACCGTTAGAAAGAGGTTACAATTATCTATTGAATTGTGTAACATTATTTAAGATCAAATAAGATCTCATGTAGATATGAACAAATAAGTCGAAAGACTGCCAAAAAATTAGCTATTCGCGGTTTTCTCGAAAACCATTCTTTGAAAAAATAAATGGTTTGCATTTTTGAAATCAGCGCCCAAAAATACATCAAAAAAAGTATATGAGAGCCCAGCTCCTTTTTGGCTGTAAACTAGTGTTATATAGTTGCCATAGGAGCAATTTGGTGATAAATGAGTTCTATGCAAAACATTTTGAATTTTCAAGATATCAGAACCAAACTAACCATATCGTTATAAAATTTTGCTCTGTACTATCTGATCGAGTTGGACTGAATTTGGACACAATCGGTCGAGTATTCAAAACTTTCTTAGAATACATTTTAAAGGGTATATACCTTCGGTGTGCCGAAGATAGTCGTATCTTTCTTGTTTTTCAATAATTTATGCTTATATTTTTGATATGATATTCAATGGTTGCTTTTCAATCAAGCAGCGAAACCTTAAAAGACTTTAGACTAAAATCAATCTAAAGCTACATACATATGTATGTATGTACATATAATATATGTGTACGCACTAGTATATAGATAGGTATGTATGTGTGTGTCTTAAGAATGTATGGTATGCACATACATACATATGTATGTCGTGCTCTTTGACATTTGTCAGCCATCCCGAGCATCGGCTCCTTACGGTCTTACGGTTGTGCACATCCGCTGAAGGCGCCAGGGAACGCGACATGTATTTTGCACGTCTCACGTACATAGGACAGGAGCAACAACAATAAACAGCAACGTCAGGAGGGACTAAACAGGATAGAAAATAACAGAACTGAAAAGAATAGAACAGAACTTAGATGGAGCCTCAGCTGCCTGTCAGTGGTGCGTGGTGCGTGGTGCAAAAGGGAAAAATCTCAGCCACAGACATAGACATCACATCCATGGGCTCGTGCTGCGTCCTGTTCATCTCGTGGCTCGTCCTTGCCGCTGACAAATAATTGTGTTAGCGACACAAATCACTGCAAAGTGGGCTTAATTTGTTCGCAAACTATTTGCAGTGACTGTGGGTGCTGCTCACATACTGCCTGTCCTGTCCCAATGTCATTTGCTTGAGCAGTTTCAACTTTCTTAAAACTCAACTCACCCCCATTTGATATTTTACATTTCACATTAAGGATCACAAATTTAGTGTGCGTAATTTGGAAAAGTTCTCAACTGAGCTCAACCACGCCTTAAAGGCAATGTCAATCGCAATTTCGAGTTTGTCTTTTATAGTTGCGACTCGCAAAATTCTTGTCATACTTTAGAAAACCGCCTTGGAATTCCTTTTCACAATTGACAAAGTTATGGTATTGGAAAGAGTTTCAGCCTAAAAACTGTCTAATAACAAAGGATTTTTAATAATGTTATTTATTTATTTATTTAAAAGGGAAGACTTTCGAAATTCTTACCAGCTTTATTTTTGAAACGAAAAAAACTTTGTAATGTCCGTCTGTCGGCATGTCTGTATTTACCGCACTATTAAAATAAGAACAAAGCTTTGCAAAAAGAATGAAACAAATTATAAATTTTTCGAATTTTTATAGCTAAATTCGCAAATAGTATGGATGTAGCTAACCCTTGCAAATAAACAAAATTATTTACAATCTCACTTCATTAATGTCTCTCTTTTATTAATTTTGTAACGACAAAGTAAGGAAACGCAAATACACAGAAAAGAATTTACTTTAAAATTAAATAAAATAAATTAAATTGTCAAAATACACATAATACTTTTTTTTTGTAATCGAAAATCTTAGCTATTACCTGAATAACGAATAATATAAATAGAAAATGATTTTTTAATTTTAAGATACCTTTTATAACTAAAAATCGCATTTTCTTTTTGTTTGTTTTGTTTTCCTTCAGATTTTTAGCAAATTTTGTATTTAGACGTGTTATTGTTCAAATGTAACAAATTTTATTGCAAAATATTGAAAATGTGCAAAATTTATGGAATAAAGATGCAAAAAAATATGCCAAAAGTATGTTAAATATATGCAAAATCCGAGGTCTATTTATAACAAAATGAAAGGCTAAGAATAAAATAAAATTAGATTTTTAATAGAATTTATGTAAGCGGCATAAGGAGCTAACTTCGACTATATACATATGTACATATGTATATATTCTTAATCGACATTAACAGCCGATACAATCAATTGTGGCATAAGCAAACTAAGTTTATTATTAATTTCGTATATTCCCTTTCTTCTTCCTTGTGCTTAATTGAATTGAATTTTGATTCAGAATCAATTTAGAGGTCTAATCTAATATACCTACAATTTGTGGAGAGTACGACCATTTGTGCAAATTATATGCCAAAATTAAGAATTTGTTGATTTCCTTTATTATTATTTAATATCGTTTTAAAACTTAAAACAATTTCTTCAATCTGGTATTCGTTTTGAGCAAATCACGTTAGGCAAACTTTTAAGTTAATCGGTAATTGAATTAATAATTAAAAAAGTTTGAATAATTCGAATTAGTTCCGTTGCGAACTTTTGTACTCCATGTTATTGATGTCGTATTTCAATTTTTTGTTTTTTTTTTTGTGTAAATATTAAGTCAGATTTCTAGCACTTACCTAGCCGCAACAGGTGTCAATAGCCACAGGTAACCACCACTGGCATTGGCCATGTTGTTCAGCCCACTCTGTGTAATCGGCAATCCTCCAGAGCCTTGGCTTGAGATCCTTTGTTGTTGTCTATCGGAAGGCGCTTTGTAGACGCCTATCCCGGCCACCTGTCGCTGTTTTTGTTGTTGATGTTGTTGTTGTGGTTGTTGCTCTCGTCTAACATTATTGCCGCTGTGACTGTTATTGCTGAAGTTGTTGTGGTGCAAATTGTTGAGCTGCAAATCGCTAAAACTGTCTGCCAGCGATGTAAAGCCAGTGGCCGGAATGCTACCGGAAATTGTGTTGATGACGCTGTTCGTCTGCAGTTGTTGCTGATGTTGCTGTTGTTGCTGCTGTTGCTGCTGTTGCTGTTGTTGCTGCTGTTGCTGATGTTGCTGCTGTGAACGTCGCTGGCCACCACGTGGTAGTGTTGCGTAGGGCGATTGAAGTTGCTGCCCCGTTTGATGAGGACGTTCAATGGACGCGCTGGTGGTTAACTGATGTTTAGCAAGTTGTTGTGGCGGTTGTGGTTCCGGCTGTTGTTGTTGATCATAACTGTTGCTCTTGCTGTATTTGATATTGTTGATGTTGTCCTGATTCTGTGGCTGTTTGATGTTGCTGTAAGGCGTGCTGACAGCTATGCCCAAACTGTTAATACTGTGAGAGGAGGCCACGCGAAACACATTGGGTACCGTTGGATGATCACGCATGTTGACTGGAACTTGCAACTTTGTAAAAATCAAAAATTAAGCACTTGGAAAAAAAGTTTAAAAAACAAGGCAGTAAAATCGAGTGAGTGTTCAATATTTGGATTAGTTTTAAAATGCGCGCCAAACAAGCACTTAAAGCTCGAGCAAGCAGCTTTTGCTGTTCCCGTTAACGTCCGACGCGCTTAACAACTTCTGAATAACTGAAAATGGAGCCAGGCATGATGCCAAAAGCAGCCAGGACTCGGTAAAGGACACACGAGTATGAGCCGAGCCTTATTGGCGACGACGACGGCAACAGCGACACCGACAGCGACGTCGGCGGCCTGATGTTGCTGGCGTCGCTTGTACGCAGCTCAAAAGCGATTATAAAACACAGCAGCAGCAGCAGCAGCAGCAGCAACAGCAGCAACAACAACAACCAGCAGACGTTTGCAACTTCCGTTGTTAGCTGAAAGTGACTTCCGGTCGCTTTGGGATCTATTTATATATACATAAGTGTGCGTATGCATGTCTGTGTGTGTGTGTGTGTGTGTGTGTGCAACAAAAGTGCCACTAACAACTTTTGTTGTTGCACTTTGGTGCAAATCTAAGCAGTTACTGCTGCCTCTTTTGCACTTGCTGCTGTGGCTCGCTAGTTTAATTGAATTCCCACATGTGATTGAGAGAATCTACGCGATGATTGTATCACAAAAAGGGCACTAGGAATGACAAAGCCCAAACCGAAACCAGAAACCTTATCCTTCTACCCAAACTCATGCCACACAGGTGCACAGTTGTTAAGTGCACTGCGGGGAGGGGAGTCAGAGCCAGTGCCGGAGCCGGAGCCGGTGCCATTGAGTGAAAGTGTGGAATTGTTGAGTAGCTGCTGGCAGGAGAAGTTTATACTAGAAGCAGCAGATTAAATAGCACAGTATATCGACATCTCGTAGAGCCGGAAACAAATGAAAACAGCTCTGACCAAAGAGAACTTCATTAGTCTCCTTTTATGTGGTTGGGTTTAACCAAAGTGCATTGATGACAATGTGATTTTGGAATTGAGTGGTTTGACAAATCAATGTTGACCCAACTTTAGTAGACAATGCAACTACACTAAGCTCGCAATATGCAGAATATACAAATTTTGGCCTCATCCAATTTTTAGTTTATCAAAGATATAACACAGTTTTACTTGGAAATAAGTATATAATATTTTCGGAAAGTTTGACTTAAATAAGAGAAAAACCAAAAATATGTTAATTCAAAAACTTATTTATGAGTGATCGCTGCTATAGCTATAAAATAAAAAGGAATAGTTGTAGGAATAGTAGAAGAAATAGTAGTAGAAATAGTAGTAGAAATAGTAGAAGAAATAGTAGTAGAAATAGTAGTAGAAATAGTAGTAGAAATAGTAGAAGAAATAGTAGTAGAAATAGTAGTAGAAATAGTAGAAGAAATAGTAGTAGAAATAGTAGTAGAAATAGTAGAAGAAATAGTAGTAGAAATAGTAGTAGAAATAGTAGAAGAAATAGTAGAAGAAATAGTAGTAGAAATAGTAGTAGAAATAGTAGAAGAAATAGTAGTAGAAATAGTAGTAGAAATAGTAGTCAGTTCCAGCCGGTTGTGAAATATTTCTACTGCCAAGATATAGTTAATTATAGTAAAACTATAAATATAACCAAAATTCTCTGGTTATTTAACTTGGGTCACACTAAAAATCACAAAGAAAATATTCATTATTTGTAGTTAATTTTGAATTTTGGCATGAATTTTGGAAACACTTTAATTTGTTATGCCAATAACCAAAAGATGCTGTAACAGCTTCAACAAAAAATATATTACTTTCTTACTATGTAACCCGATTCAAAAATTATCTTGAAAAGGTCCGAACTCATATTGAGTGTATAAAAAAATACATATATTGTGACAATCGTACCAGAAAATGTGAAAAAAGCTACAAAGAAATTACATTTTTGAAAAAATATGTTTAAATCTGAATAACAATTCAGCTGTACTTTATTTATTAAAAGAGATGAAAGCATTAACCTTTCTGATTAAAAGATATGAGCAAAAATAAGCGATGACGTCACATTAAAAAATATAAGTCAGTTTCTATCTGAAGTTATAAAAGCGCAAAACTCTGCGAAGTAAGCAAGATTTTTTTGTATAAAACTTTTTTTTAGTATAATTTGAAATAATGCAAGTTCATTTTGCTGGCTATTTTATTTTTAAATCGTTTTCGGTTTTTTTTTCACAAGCCTTAGTAGGGCACGTGACGTTACATGACGTGACAAAACTTAAATTTCCATGGTATATTAATTAAGTAATTAAAAATAATATATATTTAACTTATTATTCGTTTAATGCAAATGGCGTGACGTTACACACTTTTAAAATGTTGCATAAAATTAAATATTTCTTTTGTAACCCGAAAATTAATTATATTTGCTTTTGTTCTATTTAACTTTATTAAAATTAGTAATTTTACGAACTTGTGATCATTTGTACAGATGTAATGATACGAAATGCTGTTTTCGATGACGTGACGTTACATTAGAGTATTACTAAAAGCAAATCAAAATTTTTTCGTTAATTGATATTTGCTTGCTCTACTTGCATTTGTTTTTTTTGTAAGCTGTTGCTTTAACAAAAGTTTTTGTGAAAAAAGTGCACCTGTATCATTACACTAAGAAAAGTTCATTTGAAAGAGAATATGCTTTTAGAAATGCACAAAGTTGACCAAAACATGATTTTCAAATTTCAAGCACGATTACTCGTTAATGCAACTAAAAAAATGCGTTGAACTTTTTAATTTATTAAGCTTTCAACATTTCTCTTCAATAATAAAAGTTTAAAAAATATATTGAATGACTTTTAATATTTCGATGGACCTTCCTATGGATATGCCCATATATAATATTTGATTGTTAATATTGGAACATATGTATAAGCAATGTGTAGTCTGATTTGAATTAAAAACTGATTAGAGTTTCAAAACATGTGAATGTGTGTCTGTCCACTGTTGATATGAAATCTAAAGTTCTGGACAGCAATGTTTACTGCTTGACAGAAGTTGCCACAAACGAGTACTCATCCAGACACAACAGCAGCAGCATCAAATTAGCTTAAATGGGACAACAGTGCCTCAAAGTAAACACACACACATACACATGTAGAGAAAGAGCTCAACATTTAAAGCAAGTTCACAAAACTAACAACATAACAGACTCGCAACAGCAGCAACAACAGCAACAACAACAGCAGCAACATCAGCAGCAACATCAGCAGCAACAACAACAGCAACAACAGCAGCAAACATTTGAAAGTTGCAAAAGAATAAAAAAAAAAACTACAAAAATGTTAGACAAATACAAATGCAAAGCGACAGAATAGAAAGTATGAGAATATTATAAACTTAGGAGTGCCAGTCCAGTTAAATACCCTGTAAGTAGCTGCTGCACTATACCGGTATTTATAGTCATATTGTGAGGATTGCAATCCCCCAAAAGATTTTTGAGTTCGTGTCCCAGTTTCAATTCATAGTATCTTGCCTAGTTTGATCTTGAAAATTAAAAATTGTAAGATGAATAATCAATTTTATCTAAAGAGCGATTAAACAACAGTTGTATAAACACACTCAAAAAAAAGTGTACATCCAATTGTGGAAAACTGACGTCAGTGGTTGGAAAAACAGGATAAAAATAGCTCCATAGAAATTTTCCTATGTCATGTAGATTTTATTACCACAAAGTGAAGAAAATGTTGCTTAAATGTTGAAATTTTCTGCCATGATCGAATTTATTGGAAAAATCTATAATTTGATTGCCATAATAAAAAAATCCGTTATTTTTTTAAATTTGAATAAAAAAATTACTTTACTTTGGTTAAAGAAATAAGTCAACATATTTTGTAAAAATTTATATTGAGCATAGAAAATTTTCTGCAGGTTAATGAATTTTATATTCATTTCATAGAACACCTGGATTTCATATTGTAGAAAATCCATACTTCCGATTATAAACCCATAAATTTTTTTCGTTTATTCATATCATAGAAAATATATTCGTACTGTGGAAATTTTCACTTCTTTGTAGAGATTTATACTCTGTTTGTAAAATTTTATTTTATTTTTTTTATCGAAAGTGTTTCTATACTTAAAAAAATTTCTTTTTTCTTAGTGCATAAACTCCGTCAAACATGAATAGCTTCCCAGCGTAATTTAACTTCTATAGAACGTTAATGTATTAAAAAAAATACAATTTATTATCTATAATACAAATTTAAAATTATTTGAATCTGCTCAGTGCAATTAAAGAACTTGGTATTTATACCAAAATATTTTACTGCAAAAAATGCTGTTTTAAATCGTTTCACTGGTATAACACATTTGACTAAAAATCTATATAAATTTTTTTTCGTCTTAGGAAAAATTATTTTAAATGGTCAATTATGAAATTTACTAGTGCATACTATAAGCTTGTTATTAATTTTTTTTTTTGTATTAAAAAGTATCTGTCATAATACAACAATCTACTTAAAACTTCGAATAAAATCACAAAAAAAAAATATCTAAATACTATTTAACAACTTTTCCAATTTAGTTTGAAGCTTTGTGCTGTATGAAAAATTCATATTAAGGGCAAAACTCAATTTATATTTTTTATTATTATTTTTTCTTTTTATTATATATATGCTTTCCTTTTCATACTTAATTTTTTTTCTTTTGTTTTTTTTTTAATTGTACGCAGGCTTTAAATTCTTATTTTTTTCTCTTTAGCTGTAGGAACAAATCATAACATTGCGAAATGTACCATAGCTGGCCGGACTGGCAAATAAAACTCCCCTGTGTCAGTGTCATAATTAGAAACTCTTGTAATTTTTCCTACGTTTTTTTTCCTTTAACTTAACTTAAGAATAATATTATAATGTTTTTAATTTTAGGACAGCACTCACTCAAATAAATAAATAGCCAATAAAGATGCCGGTCTATTAGCTATCAGCATCAGGTTGATATTTTTATTCAGTGTGTCTAAAAATGATTTTAATGTTATCAACTTTGGCTTCTTCGGATTTGTTTCGAGCAAATTTCTTAGCCTCTAGCTAATTCTGCTTATACTACTGAACTTCTTTTTAAGCAGTTGCTTATATTTACTATAATAATAGTTACTTAAACTTACCCACAAGTTAGTACATACACATGATTGTATAAAAACTATAAATAGCTATAAATTATTTCGATATTTATTTAAGTACTTTTTTGGATAAAATTTGGTTGAAATGCTCCAGTAAAAAAAAAAAATTATTAAAAAAACAGTCCAATAATATTCCACATGTCATTTTTATTGTAGCATAGAAGTTTGATTTTTGCGACATCGGGTACAAATATATATACAAAATTTTCTCTTATC
>JAWNNH010000205.1:0-45941 GCA_035043045.1 Hirtodrosophila alboralis | reverse complement strand
CACAGTCTACGCCAAATAGGCACTTTTTTTAGTTAATCGGCTGCTGCTGCTGATGGGGGGATCTGGTTTGGAAGGGACTCCCGCATAATATAGGAAAATGTCAAGCGCTTCTAATAACATACCTTCGTCCTCTTACATTTTGAATAGATTATCTACAATAGCTTACTAAAGTCAAAAAATGTGGAAAAATTTGTATCTTTTATGTAAAGTATCTCTATTTCAGAGTATATAGCGTATGATGTAACTGTCCGATTTTGATCAAATTTGGTCAGCTGGTAGAGTACAGACTGACACATAGCTATAGTGAGTTTGGTAAAGATATATTGATAAACAAAAAAGTTTTTCATACAACAAACTCAGATTGAAACCGAAAATATATGATATAGTTATCCGATCTGATCCATTTTAGGATATGTACTATATTTATGTGTAATATGCATATGGGCTAAGTTTCATAAACATACTTTGAAAATTTAGATACGTTTTCATACAAAGATACAAATTTTTCAACAATTTCAGACTTTAGCAAGCTATTGCAGGTAATGTATGGAAAATGTAGAGGTCAAAGATATGTCATTAAATGCGCTTGACATTTTCCTATATTATGCGGGGAGTCCCTTCCAAACCAGATCCCCCCATCAGCAGCAGCAGTCGATTAACTAAAAAAAGTGTCTATTTGCCATTCATTGCAAGTCTATTGCGTCGTCTTTGGTAAAAAGTGACGTACATGCGCAGTGAGAGCCGAAAAGTTGCAGCCGTCTTGTCGTTACCTATGGCTCTCTATATCGTGCGTACCACGATTGAGAGAAACTAGGTTACGCCACGCGCATGACCGTTATGTTCCGTTATATTGCGTCGCAGTCTTGTGACGTCATATTTTACCAAAGGCAACGCAGTAGACTCACAGTCTACGCCAAATAGGCACTTTTTTTAGTTAATCGGCTGCTGCTGCTGATGGGGGGATCTGGTTTGGAAGGGACTCCCGCATAATATAGGAAAATGTCAAGCGCTTCTAATAACATACCTTCGTCCTCTTAATTTTGAATAGATTATCTACAATAGCTTACTAAAGTCAAAAAATGTGGAAAAATTTGTATCTTTTATGTAAAGTATCTCTATTTCAGAGTATATAGCGTATGATGTAACTGTCCGATTTTGATCAAATTTGGTCAGCTGGTAGAGTACAGACTGACACATAGCTATAGTGAGTTTGGTAAAGATATATTGATAAACAAAAAAGTTTTTCATACAACAAACTCAGATTGAAACCGAAAATATATGATATAGTTATCCGATCTGATCCATTTTAGGATATGTACTATATTTATGTGTAAAATGCATATGTACTAAGTTTCGTAAACATACTTAAAAAATGTAGATACTTTTCTATACAAAGGAACAAATTTTGCAACATTTTCTGACATTGGTAAGCTATTGTAGATAACACTAGTTTACAGCCAAAAAGGAGCTGGGCTCTCATAGACTTCTCTTGATGTATTTTCGAGCGCTGATTCCAAAAATGCAAACCATTTTTTTTTTTCAAAGAATGGTTTTCGAGAAAACCGCAAATAGCTAGTTTTTTGGCAGTCTTTCGACTTATTTGTTCATATGTACGTCAGGTCTTATTTGATCCTAAACAATGTTAAACAATTCAATAGACCATTGTATCCCCTTTCTAACGGTCATGCAGCTTATGCGGATCGACCAAGAATTATAGCCATTACAAACGCTCAAAGTTGCCAAATGTGAGCATTCATTGCGAGTCTTGAAAAATTGACGACCGTCATTTGGTCTTTTAAAAAGTTTAAGAATTCGTTTACATGCTTGTCAAGTTAGATGAGTCTTTTACGATTATTTTGAGTATGCATTTGTCCAAATCGGTCGGTAAATGTGGCAGTTATTCAGCAATTAGTGAGAACATCCGAAAAAAATTTTCCTTGTTCATCGCTTGTCCGGTCATATTTGAAGATGCGTGTCATCTGCGCTAGAAACTTTAGCTACTGCGGCGATCTGAATGGATCTCTGCCCTCATTTAGAGAAAATAATGAGCCTGAAGATTGGTGTATCTTCCTAGAATATTTACGCTTTATTTTTTCCGTAAGAAATGTGCAACATTCTTTCTTTGATATACCAACGCATTGGCTGATTGCTCATTGAGTTGTCATAGTAAGTCAAATGGCAAGTTAGTGTAAAATCGATAAATATGAATTTATCGATTAGATAACACTGAACAAAATTAAAGTGGAATTGTGTTCTATTATTAAATAGACATACTCTGCGTAAATCGGACCATTCGCCTTGTATTTTTCTGCTTTGACATTTAAAATTTATTTCATTGTTTTGCATACTGTGATCATATAAACAACTTTCATTCGATAATCACAAGCTCAATACATAACGTTAATTGTGGCGGACAAAAATACGATTTTTTTAAAATTATTTTTTATTAAATCATGACTCAATTTTATATTAATGACAAATTTTTTTGGTCTATAGCTAGTCATTGTTTGACCTTCATGATTCATTTGGTTAAATAAAATTTATGTACAAACTAAAACTGGGATTCTATTGTTGGATAGATAGAAGCGTTTGCCAAACATATCGAAATTCACCTAACTCTCGTTTAAAGCCTATTGTATTTGCATAGGCTGTTAGGTATGGGAGATAGAAAAAGTGAACTTTCGCATTAACGTGTGTTATGCCAACTCTTTTTTGGACAGAATTTCATTATTTGCGTTTCTTGTAAGCTACTGTTAACTCAATTTTGCTCATGTTACCTTAGTTGTCAATAATTATAATTTAAAAATTAAGCCGCAAAAATTAAGATGCCGTATCTCAGAAACAATCACTAGAACCTCAGAACAACACAGACGATATTTTAAATACTCTGCTTGCTATAATGTCGCTGAACTGGTTGACACGCAAGTAATCCACTCTTAATTATTGACACAATTATATCTTTTACAAATACGCTACGCATTTACTAGTTAATTAAAATTAAAAAAAAAATAACATTGGCATGTTTTATAATCCTAATTATTTTAAAATTCACAGCACACTAATTAATTTCATGTAGTAATACTTGCTTTGTACAAAATTTTTGTTTGAATTAAATGTCACTAAATCCGACAATCTTTTTTTGTGCTTTTGTTATGTTTTGATGTTTCATAACAGAGAGCCGAAACTGGCAATGAAAACAAAGCAAAAAGAAAGAGAGAAATTTAAAGGAGAGATTTTTGTTTATTTTTGCGAGTGCAATAATATATATTTTTTTTCGCAACTCGATTGCAAGTAATCAATCATCGACTAGAAATTTCAGTGACACCCACGAATGGGTATTCGGTTGGAAGAGATTTTCGTTACACCTGTGGTTATGCTCATGAGAAATTGAACTTGTCATAGAAATTCAGTAAACACAAGAATTTTTATTTTTGATTGCAAACAAACGCTCAGCTGATTTCAAACGTATTAAGACCAGTAAAAACACCAGTCAATAAGTTTCACGTTTGCGTGACATCTATGACAAAACGCATTTGAATGAAAATTTGGTATAATAAAATCACCATGGAACTATTAAAATATAAATGTATCATCTTTTTTAACAACCACAAATTCATCAAAAGCAATTGTTGCAATGTGGTATCAGTTTTTCAATAAATTTCCAGTGGCGGTCAGGAAAATTCACAGAGTTAAGATTTTGTACGAATGTGTTTATTTTGTCTGTATTCCAAAAAATTAGAAATACTCTTGTTTAAATAAATTCATAATAGTTTTATTCAGAAAATATTACGACTTATTGTATTACATTAATTCAAGCCATGATTATAAGAAAATATATTAAAACGTCGTGCACTAATGGACGAAAAGAAAATATACGTACACGCATCACCCTGTGTTCGCTATACATAAATGTGTACGTACATACATATTTATATGAATGTGTTTCTGTGTATGTGCAACCTTGACGATTTGTGAAGTAGTTTTGTAAGCGGGGTTTAGTGTAGAAGGTGAAGTGAAAAAATAAATAATAGAACTGTGTACAAATGAACACATTTTTAAATAAGTATGCATATTCATGTACATAATATATACGTGTGTACGTAAACATTTAAAACCTACGTATGTACCACACTACCATAAATTAGTGAAGTTCCGTAGCCGACGCCATTTTGTATTTATATATTTCGAAAAACCAGTTAAAATTAGTGTAAATGGAACTTGGCAAAAAAAGGTAATACATATACCAAAATATACATTTTAAACTGTTTAGACTACTAAAAATAGCGGTAAAGCATTACGTATATATTAAAGGATAAAAATTTCAAGATTTCCATTTGAATTCACTGGGAATTTAATGAATACAATTAATATACATATATATGTATGTATGTATACACTACCAGGCATCAACACATGTAGGTATATACACATATATACAGATGTATTTATATTATTGATAAATACATATGTACGTATATATAAAACTTATATGTACATTTGTGTGTAGTTGCATGTGGCTATGAAAACACACTCATATAAATGCATTTGCATATAATTACTGAAATCTATGTGTTAATGTTAAAAGCAATGTATGCATTTGCTCGTGCATTTCAGGATTTTAATAACTACAATATGCGATATCTACAATATGTTCCTAGACAACTCACAGCACCATATAAAGCTCTTAATTATTAAATATTAATATTTCGCATTATAAATGCAAAAAAGGATAGAAAAAACAAATATTTATAAATATCCCAATTGGCATTTACAATCCCGAACATCAAAGAAATAAGCCATATATAAAATCGGTTACTGATTTCGAAAAAAATATAACAGGTTTTGTGGGTCCGTTTACGTTAGAGAACATAGTTATTATACTCTTGCAAAAGGGTATAAATTTGCCTCGAGTATTAGACTAGAGCATTAAAAGTTTTCTTAGAGGACCATTGCAAGGTTACATAGCTTCGGCGTGTTTGATGGCTGAATAAACAAAGCGCAGATGTTCATGCGCTGAAATTTGTTTTAAAATTGATGTAAAACTTGTTACTCATTTATATTTTACATTTTCTAATCATTACAGGTATAAGGGTGGTCGGACACCTTCAGTTAGGTCAAGTGATAGGCGACGTCCTCAAAGTATTTCAACATCATCTACACTATCGCCGCGAGTTGTGCTATCTCGTTTGGAACCCAGAGATTTTGAGCGCCTTCGATTATCTTATAAAGTTGCTATTGACCAGAGAAGATCCCGAAGCTGCCGTGGCATGAACATGGGTCAAAAAATCAGTGGCGGTGTTAAAACAGTTAACCGTAATGATTCACAGGCAACTTTTAAGCCAATTATACCAAGAGAACTGCAAGCTGATTTTGTGAAACCTGCTCGAATTGATATTTTACTCGATATGCCACCAGCAAGCAGGGAAGTTCAACTGAAACACTCGTGGAATTCTGAGGACAGATCATTAAACATATTCGTAAAAGAAGATGATAAATTGACATTTCACAGACATCCCGTCGCACAAAGCACTGATTGCATTCGCGGAAAAATTGGTCTCACAAAAGGATTACATATATGGGAAATTTATTGGCCAACAAGACAAAGGGGCACCCATGCAGTTGTTGGTGTTGCATCAGGTGACGCACCATTGCACTCTGTAGGATACCAAAGTTTAGTAGGCTCAACTGAGCAGAGCTGGGGTTGGGATTTAGGAAGAAACAAATTGTACCACGATTCAAAAAATTGTGCCGGTGTTACATATCCAGCCATTTTGAAGAATGATGAAGCTTTTTTGGTTCCAGACAAGTTTTTAGTAGCTTTAGATATGGACGAGGGAACTTTAAGCTTTATTGTTGACCAGCAATACCTTGGTGTTGCATTTAGAGGCCTCAAAGGGAAGAAGCTTTATCCTGTTGTTTCAGCTGTTTGGGGTCACTGCGAGATAACGATGCGCTATATCGGTGGATTAGATCGTAAGTATAATTTTATTATTAAAGTCATATTACTTATTTCGACTAGCTCAAAATTATATTTTAGTGTAAAAACCAATTACAGCAAGACATAAGTATTTAGAAAGCTTAAACACTGCCATAACAGGTTAAAATAATTGTGTACAAAAGATATCAATTTTTTTTTTTTGATTATTTTAACTTATTGAGAATGAATACCAATATTGCCACATTTAGCTATAATTAAGTAAGAAATTCATAGTCGAATATACCCGACTACGGGACACCCAGCACCCAGTTCGAGATCTGCCAACACTTATACTCTCATATACATACACTTCAAAATCAGGCAGTGTAAAGCAGTTCAACGGTTATTGCTTGCATGGTAGGTGGCTGCGGCTGTTTCTGTAAGCTCGAATTATTGTTTTCTTTAATAACTTCAGCGCTTCACAATGAAATTTGCTGAGCATATTCAGAACAGCATTATAATTGCGAATGCCAAAAATATAACAAAATATCTTTAAAGTTATGTCCACAAATCGTGTGCATCGATTTTCGGGGTTGAAAATTTTTGGTCTCTAGCTCATATAGTCTCCAAAATTTGTGCGTTCATACAGACTAACAGACAGGACTGAATAGACTCGACTATAGATCCTGATAAAGAATAAATGACTATTTATACGTAAGGCCCTTGCAAAAATATTTTAAAGTTCTACTCTTGCAAAAGAGTATTATAATTTTTTCCGAAATGTGTATTCCGTCTGTCTGTTTCTATCTTGATGAAATTTGGTGGCACAGATGCTTTGCTTTTGATGCAGGCGGCACATTTCATGGAATCATCCGTTTTGAACCACTATATCATATAGCTACCATAGAACCGATCGGTCCAAAAAATTGGTATTCAAGATATAAAATTTTGGTAACTTGGCATGTTGATGTTGTAGTATGATCTGACCAATTCCACAAAGTTTTATCAAATCGGACCACAAGAATTTTCGTAGGGTTGAGGGATCCTATGTCCGCGGTCTAAAGGATATACTTGCCAAAGAGCTTTTTACTTCATATGGCTAGGGCAGTGCATTCTGATGGTATGTTCAATGAGGTTTCCTCCTCGTGTTCGTAGAATCTGCATGTTTCGCTGCTTACTATTACCGTTAACCTGAGGGTCTCTCAGTGTACATTGTACATTATTTTTTTATAAGAGTGACTTTGCCCGTCCTTGTCCTTAAGCATTTCTTCAGCTTGACTTCCTCATATTATCCTCTTCTTGTTTTAGTTGTTCATTTATTGTGTACCTTCCAATGATTCTGGTCCTACTATGGGCTTCTCTGTTCCAATTCTTGCTAACTCAGTAGCTACTTTATTGTCGGGTATCTCTTAATTTCCGGGAATCCACTTTAGTGTAAGTTTATTACTGCTGCCAAGGTGATCTTGTTTGGGGTACATTTCGTGAACCAACATTAAAGTTATTTTTGTACTACTTAAAGCGCTTATCATTGCCTGAATGTCAGAAAGGAAGGCTTTATTCCTGTTTTGATAATTACGTTGGGAGTTATATATTCTACACAGCTCCCAATGACACACATCAGCATGAAATATGCCCATATACTTACCCATAGACTAGTGGTATTTTACCTTTTTCCAATAAACTTTTCAAAAATCATAACATTTGAACTAATAAAATATAATATATCTATAGGAAGAATCGGTATTAATATTATTTGTATAGAAAATTATTTCGTTTGTTGGCAGATCGATATGTGATTATTGATATTATTATAACAATATATTTATTATGTTATTTATTATTATTATCATTATTATTATTATAACAATATATTTATTATATTATTTATTATTATAACAATATATTTATTATATTATTTATTATTATAATAATATATTTATTATATTATTTATTATTATTATTATAACAATCTGATCAAGTTTCATCAAAATCGGACTACTATATATAATAGCGCTCATATAAACAATTGTCCGAACGTATTTTTGTATAGATAACACTAGTTTACAGCAAAAAAGGAGCTGGGCTCTCATATACTTTTTTTTCATGGGTGTTTTTACTAATTGCTGAATAACTATCACATTTACCGACCGATTTGGACAAATGTATGCTTAAAATATTTGTAAAAGAAGTATCTAACATAATAAATCTTAAAAAGTATTTAAACGAATTTTCTAAATTTTTAAAAGACCCATTGGAATTCATAAATTTTTCAAAAATGCAAAAAAAAGTTCACATTTTTCAACTTTGTTGGCTTATAACGGCTTAATTTCTTATTCGATCCGCATAAACGGCATACCATTATCTATGGGATTGTGTAACATTATTAAAAATCAAATAAGATCTGATGTAGATATGAACAAATAAGTCGAAAGACTGCCAAAAAACTGGCTATTCGCGGTTTTCTCGAAAACCATTCTTTGAAAAAATAAATGGTTTTTTTTTTTTTTTTTTTTTCTTTTTTTTTTGTGGGAAACATTTAATTTTACTGTTATTTCTCAACAACTTACATTAAACTTAACAAACAATAATAACAAAAACAACTTAACAAAAAAAAAAAAACAAAATTAAGTCTGGTTATAAATGGTTTGCATTTTTGAAATCAGCGCCCAAAAATACATCAAAAGAAGTATATGAGAGCCCAGCTCCCTCGATCAAAAAAAAATTTGTAATTTACTATTAGTGTAATTTACTATTATTATTATTTGTTATTATTTTTCATGATATTGTAATCAAACAACCGTTGAATAAATTAATATAATTTCTACAATCGACCAAGTTTGATTAGTATCGGTCACTATATCACTATATCATGTAGCTGTCATTGGAACAATCGGGTGGAAAATAAGCTCTTCCAAACACTATTGTTTATCACGATATCAAAACAAAACTAATCAGATCGATGTTTTATCATGATGTAGATACTTTAATCAAATTTGATCAAAATCGAACTTCTATATCTTATCGTCATAGGAACAATCGTTTAAAAAATGTGTTTTTTTAAACAACTTTTTTGTTTTTAAAGAATTCTTAACAAATCTTGACAATTGTATGAAAAATTACCATATAGATAATCTGATTAAATTTAATTTAAATCGGAGGAATATAACATATAGGTGCCATTGGAACGATACGGTTCCTAAGTGTGATCGCATTGAAAATTTGCCCTATTTTAGCGGTTGTGCACAGTTTTGCTTTTTTAGATAATGCTTCATACAGAATCATCATATTATAGTCTAAGTTTAAACTTTATCTTAAAATTTAAAAGTTTTGAAAAATTTGGTGCTGTAGTAAGATATTAATTAGCAAATAAAATACAATTACTTAATTACTTTTTTATTATTAAATTCTGAATTGGCACATGTTTCAATACACATGTTTCAAATCATCCAGTCCACCTGGTTGGCTGCGCGTTGACAGGAACTCCTTCTCATTGCTGCTCGGTTTTCCCTGTTACCCTTTCGGCGTTTAGCGGGGGTTGCATTGTTAAGGATAAGCCGGCCGAGCTCCCACGCGCTAACGCTGTGGCATTGGGCTGCAGGGGTGCCTGCCACGTCGCTGAGTGGTGACCATGCGCTTCTCGCACGTGTTCCTGCTCTGCCTGTGGCACTCTCCTGAACGTAAAAGCTTGAAGTTGTAATGGGTAAGCCACCACTTAGGACTCTTTCTGTCCAGGAAACGGACTTCGAAATATCTTGGGACACTTGACGCTGGGATATCCTGCGGTAATTTTAGAAAAATCTCGCGAAATCTCGCTATTTGCTGCTGACATCCCAAAGGAAATCGTTCGCTATCCGCTGAAACCCGCGACCCGTCTGGTGGCTTCAGTTAGGCCCCTTCAAAACCATCTCATTGCTCTTTCCGCTCATTTCTTTAAACCCTTGCAAAAGAGTATTATAGTTTCGTCACGAAATGCGTAATGCATAGAAGGAGGCGCCTCCGACCCCATAAAGTATATATATTCCTGATCAGGACGACGAGATGAGTCGATAAAGACATGTCCGTCCGTCTCCCCGTCGGTCCGTCTATTTCTATGCTCACTTTATGGCTTTATCTTTGATCTATGAAACTTGGCCCAACAATCGGAGACACTTCATTTTCAAAAAAAAATGCTTGTATGAAAATCGATGTAGAATTTCGATTTGTACAACTTGAATAAAATTGAACCACTTTATCATATACCTGTCATAGAAACAATTAATGTTCAAAACGAAACAAAAAAAATTGGTCATTCTATGTATTTGTGTATTCATTTAATGTATTGGTGATTGCTTTGTCGTAAGGAAATTTTTGGGCACCGCTGGTCTACATCATAATAACACATCGAAGATGTGAGTTTGGTTAGGATATCTTGAAAAACAAAAATGTCTTTCATACAAGCATATTTTTGACCGATTGTTCCTATGGAGCTATGGGATATAACTGGACTGGACCGCAAAATAGGTGTGAAATTATTCACTAAATATAAATGACCAGCAGTGTATTACACAAAATGTAACGTTCGACACGTAGCGTGGGTTACATTCACCGTTAGGGAATGTTTTAGCCTCTTTTATTTGGTTTGTTATACATAATTCGCTGTAAATCACAACATCCTTCGAATTCGAAAGTAACTTCTGTTTCTTGTAACGTGCGTCACAATATTTGGCATGCCGAAGCTATGTATCATTGCAACTTTCTTCTAAAAAAACTTTTAATACTAGATCGATTGTTCCTATGGCAGCTATATGATATAGTGTTCCGATTTTATTCAAACTATCAGATAGTGCAGAACGTATTTCTAAATCGATATGGTGAGTTTGGTTCTGATATCTTGAAAATCAAAAATATTTTGCGTAGAAGAACTTTTCCACACAATTGTTTCTATGGCAGCTGTAAGATATGGTGGCCCGCTTTTTATAAAACTTGGTCAGATTGTACAAACCTTGATTCTCCATCAAACTGTTGAGTGTTAATTCGATAAATAAAAGTTTTTAATACAAGCACTTTTTGACCGATTGTTCCTATGGGAGAAATAGGTATGCGAGCGGGGGTGATTGAAAACAACCTTAAGGGGTGTTCTATTTAAGTGGTGTATTTTCACTCAGTGTACAAGTCGTTGTAAGGTCGAACCGCCCTACAATTACGACCCACCACTGCGTGTATTTTGTTTTTGCAAGTTTTCGTTTAGGCGAGCTCGCTTACGAAGAACACTTGTCCGTCAAATAGCGAAAAAAATAGTTAACGATTATTATTGAGTTTTAGTTTACATTACTCAAGAACAATAATTATGTCTGATGTATAAATTAAAATTCTTATATTAAAGGTAATAATCGAAGAAATGAGTAAAACTCGAAAATATAAAAAATCAATTTTTAATAAAATAAAAAAATCTATTTTTTATTATTCTACTTTTGTCTCGACGTGATTTTTTTTTGTAAGATAGCAAAATTAAAACCACCTGTTCAATTTAGTATTATTATTTGCACGCCAGTTTCATCATAATCACTATATACTATACCTTTTATAGAAACAATCGGTCAAAAATATGCTTCTATGAAAACCCTTTTTGGGTTTTTCAAGGTCGAAAACAAGCGCATAAGATCGTTGTTTTGTTCTGACAAAATGTTATCAAAATCGGACAACTACAAGCAAAGCTAAATTTTTTTTGGAAGACCATTGCAAGATATCTGTTTATTTCTCGTTATACACTGTCCGACAGCCGATTAGCACACCCTATGTGTCTTGTCTTTGAAGCTTAATATCTACCAATCCTATAAAGCTTTCAAGTTGAATTTTTTACCAATAAAAGTTTATAGAATTCTACACAAGAAAAAATGATAGTTAGGGTTTTAACTATATTAAGAACATTTAAACAGAATTTTAACGAACTTAACATAAAATTTGTGTTTTTTTTTGCGACAGTCGATTAGAACACCCACTTGAAAATTGAAAAATTAGCAAATGGGCACAGAACACCCCCAAATTATTTTTTTTATTTTAATTTCTCTATTTTTTAACTTATTTATAAAAGGATGAATAATGTTTCCTGCCACCAAGACTAAGTATATCCACTTGGGTTAAGAGTCATATGACTGCCTTATTTTATTTAGTGAAATAATCCTTAAGGTACTTTTTATTCCTTAAATGAGTTCAGATTCAGTTAGGTATTGTCCTTTAGACTCGTGTACTTTGCCTGTAAGCCATTTCCAATAAGTTTCGATAAAATTCTGGTCGTGCGAGTACGGCGGCCAAGTCAGCTAAGGCAGGTTTTGGCGCTCAAACCACGATTTTACGACCCTAGACGTGTGGATAGGTGCCCTATCTCTCTGGAACTTTAATTCCAAGGATCCAGAAGTATCCTTGGTTGCGGGGAAGGCCGTTTTAATACTCCATAGTATGCTATAGCATTTAAACGGCCAGGAAATTGCAGCTCTATAGTGCCAAAATATGTTATAGTTCCCAATACCATGTCACCTTCGTTCCTAACACCACCGTTTGTGCAGTTGATCTACAAGATGCTCTTCTTTTGTAAGATTATGAAAAAATAAGCATAGCCATCAGGACCCCCCAAATACATATTTTTTTCATTTGAAAAGACTAACGCTCCCACTTCTTGATCCAGGCCATACTTAATCGTTGCTTTTTACGAAGCTAGTCTAGAAGGAATTTTTTTTTTATTTTTTTAGAAGCCTAATATGTTCCTCATTCGAAATAGTCTTTTGTACAGTTCGCATGCTCGATTTAACCTTTTTAATTTTTTTTATTTTGACGGAGGGCTGCTGTAATCGGCCCTCTTTCATTTCTTAAGAATGAGAAAATTATTATACGTTAGCGATCATTTTTTTATACTATATGAAGGTATACGGGACCACACTCAATGTAAGCCACTATTTATACCTTTTTTTTTTTTATCTCATCCAACACTTTTGGTCTTCCCATATTTACTTAATTTTATTCAAAACTGATCGAATTATATAAAAATTATTTTTCATTAGCCAAATACGACAAATTACACGCAAAAACATAAACTAAAGCGAAATGTGCTAATCGGTCTGTCGGAAAAAAAAACGTAAATTTTCTATGTTAAATTCGTTAAAATTCTTCTAAAATGTTAATTATACAGTTAAAACCCTAACTATCATATCATCTTGTGTAGAATTCTTAAACATTATTTTAATAAAAAAATCTTTTTAAAAGCTATACGTTTTGTGGAAGAGTGGTAGGACCAGGACCAGGACCTTGGTAGAGCATCCCGTGCATTATTGGGATGGCTGTTGTGGTGACAACAGGGACGCATGAAATATGAATTGTATAGGAGTTGAATGAATTCGAATGTCAAATTCTTGTTGCTTTTTTATTTCGTGCTATAGGAAAAAAAAGGAAAGAACGATAGTCAATGTAATTGTGTTTTGGTTTTTTTTTTTTTTTTTTTTTTTATATTCTTTTTAGGTTATAACTAGACCTCGGATTTTGCATATTTTTTGCATATGTTGCAAATTTGCATATAATGCATATGCCCAAAATATGCAAAATATATGCAAAATATGCAAAATATATGCAAAATATATGCAAAATATGCAAAATATGCAAACAATTTCTAAGTTAAACAAATCAAAATATAATATAAAAACATTCAGAAAGTTGGATACATATTAAAATTTCATTAATTAATACACCCTTGGCTTCTATATATATATATTATATTTATAAAATCGAATTTCGAGACAGTTGCCGAAATTATAACTTCCTTAGAAGCCAATTTGTAATTTGTAAGTCTAGTATATAATATCTTATATATTTCATATTTACTATATTAATTAATGAAATTTTAATATGTATCCCACTTTTTGAATTGATTTTTTTAACTTAGAAATTGTTTGCATATTTTGCATATTTTCGATATGCATTAAAATTTTTAATATTTGAATAATAAAATGTCCAAATACAACATTTGGTACCAATCCGATGAAAAACAAGGAAGTATGCAAAATCCGAGGTCTAGTTATTACTATTTCAGCGGGGGCTTAGGAATCTCAGCAAGGGCTAGGAATTGATTTTAGACAAATAGTTTCATGGTGACATTTTTTTATAATTCATCGTAGATTACGATTCTAGTGGACGATTTTTGCGAAAAAAAATTTACCCGCCCTAATGTATATATACAAAAACAATAACAATAAAAACAAAAACTACAAAATGCGCTTGTAATGTACATGCAGTCTCGTGGTTTTTTTTCTTTCCATTTTTATTAAATGCTGTCCTCGAATCACACGAAAATAACGCCACAATAACTCGAGTTATGCACCTTTTTTCAGATTTGCCAAATTTTTTATTTTCTACTTTTAATTTATTCTCATTCATTTTACTGAATGCTGTATGCTATGATACACAACGCGAACTCATATTGGTACATACTCACTCAATTCAACTCGAGTTAACCCTTTCGGGATGGAGTTTTAATTTAAAATCCACGATAGTTACAGAAAATCTTTTTGTAATTCTGAATGGTGACAAAAAAATATTGCATACTTAAAAATCCTGAATACTTAAAAATCCTGAGTTCTTTTATCCTGGGATATATTATCCCAATAAGTATGTCTAGTGGGTCATATTATCCCAATCAGTGTAAAGGAGGTCATCATGAATATTAGAATGAAGAAGAAGTTTTAATTAATTTTGTTTTTATTTATTTGTTTGTAATTCGTTATTTATTTAATTTATGGAATGGGGCACAGCATTCGAAACACAAGTTAGTACTCATTTTAGGTCGCTTTTCTTGCACAAGCGATGTGCAACTTACGCAGCGTCCGCGGTTGCCATGGTTGACTGGCAAGTGATCTCCAATATTATGGAGATCCGTCTTCGGCCGTTTGGAAACTCTACATCCCCGACATCGTGGCTGGTTTGCGATTCTGTCTTTGCCCTCGAAAATCATGCTCTCTGCTAATGGGACCAAAAATTATTTTTGAGATCGCTTTCCATTTTTATGCCCGTTTTAAATATGAGTTTATGAAAGACTTTTCCATCACTTTTGAGATTTGCGGTGTAAAAAAAATCGTAAATTTTGTCGTAAATTCATTTATACACGCAAACTATATGGAAATAACTCACTAAATACTTGAAACTCAGTGCAGTCATCAGTAGTCTTAAGTAAAACTTGTGTTGCACTTTTAGATGGAAATTGATACTTTGGCTTGAAGTCTGGATGGCTGTGGAAGTAACGGACTTTTACTCCTTGCGATGCGCGTGATTACCGTTATTCTCGTCAGAAGTAATCTCTTTGTCATTCTCAGCTTCTGAAGCGGTATCTGTTTTTAAAGAGTTATCACAAACTAATTTGCTTCCAGAGTCTTCAAAATCGGCATCTGAGTTCAATTCTTTAAGCACAATCCGCCCAACTTCGTCTTTATTTAGTGTTCTTTTCGGCCCCTGAAATGTTGATTGAGATTATAGATCAAACCCAAATTGGGATTATTTGTCCCATTTTTTTTTTTTAAATTATGTATAACTTACCATTTTTTAGTGCTGAACGCTTCCATATAAAATTTTTAAATAGAGTCACTAAAAAAGCGCGAATACTGTGCGCTTTGATGCTTACACGTGCGCTCCGATAAATTTTGCGATCGAACTGACGAACTTTGTTGATCTTTACCGTTAGGATTTTTGTTTAAATTGTGAAATAGACACCTAATACACTTAATAAAAATACAGAAGTCTAAGAATTGCTGGGACGTATTGTGCCAGTAGTCCCGAAAAGATTACCGCATCTCAAAGTATGTTGTGAGTGAAGTCACGCAGCTCTCTAATGTGCACCTGTTAGTCGCATAGCACTAAAAACCTGCGTTAGTTTCAATATTATCGGCACATAGAAGTAAGAGAGTAGGGTGTAGGATATACAAATGATGGGATTATTCTATAGAAAGTTTCAAGTTCCAGAATGATTTTGGTGACAGCTCGGTGGGCTTGTTCAGTTCTGTCAGAAGCCTTCTCTTCCATTGTCCAGGGCACTCCAATGTGCAGTAATTACCTAGATTACTAATTACCTAGAGTAATTTGGACAAATTTTTAAAAGTTAAGTAGATTGAAACATTTCTGATAATTCGCGGTCTATCGAAATTTTTTTCACGTAAATTTTGACAATGAGCAACGCATTCAAAATAATTACCCAAAGTGCCAATAACTTTGTAGCTTTTTGGTGGCATAAAGTAAAGTCAGTCAATTGATCTTCAGTCCCGTAATTTTCCAGGCCATCCAAATACACGTACTAAGTTACTTGCGTTGACTTAAATCTGTATGTGTAAGTGAAAACGAATGTGGATAAAAGGTGTACTGTAGTAGTAAAACTTACTTTTTGCCTTTGCCTTTGAACTACCTTTATGAAATTTGGCACAGATGCGTGTCTTTGTGTCAGGTAGCTTGTATGTTTGAATTAGACCGATCGGACTACTATATCATATAGCTGCCATAGACTCGTTTTTCAGAAAAGTGTTTGTTTTTCTGGATATCAAAACCAATCTCAGTAGATTCATGTATTATTATGATTTTTACAATCCCACCATGGCTTATCAAAAACGGATCACTATAATTTATCGGTCGATAAGAGCTTGTATGAAATACTTATTTGTTTTTCAAGATATGGACAACCGATTAGCACACCCTTTGCTTCTCAATTTTGGAAATTAATGTTTCCTAAACGTGTATAGTTTTTAAGATGAATTTTTTTTATCAATATTTGTTTATAGAATTCAATTACTGACTGGACTATATACTCTGTAGTCAAGTCAAACTTCGCCCTTCTAAACTGTCTGTGTTACGAAAACTACCTGGATCGCTGAAAAAGATAGTTTTTCCAAAATCCCAAACAGTTTTTCAATTTTGTTAATTCGAAGCGTAAATATTCAAATTTACCTTCCTCTTTTTGTCTTGGGATGGATAATGCCAGCAACGATTCTGCTTCTGCTGATCTATTTGCTAACTTTTTCCAATCAACCTACTCTTCTGTGTTCCCTGTTAACTCAGCTTATCCTTATAGTACGTTACCCTCTAATTCTATCTTTACTCCAAATATTTCATAAAGCTCCCTAACCTCCGCTATTAATTCTTTCTCTCCTGGTCCTGACAACATTCCTAGTTGTGTCATTAAGGAGTGTTGTACTGCTTTAGCTGAACCGTTACTAAAACTTTTTAATTTATCCCTTGAATCCGCAATCTTTCCAGATCTTTGGAAAGATTCATATATCATTCCTTTCCATAAAAAAGGTGGAAAATCTGAAAATCTATTATTTCCCCTGCCCAACACGGCTTTGTAAAGGGTCGGACCACTACGACCAACTTGCTTGAATTTACCACCTTGGTAAATGATGCATTTTTAAGGAAAAATCAAACTGATGTCATATATACTGACTTCAGTAAAGCCTTTGACTCTGTGAACCACGACCTTTTACTCTATAAACTTAACTGCATAGGTTTCCCTCCTTCCTTCTTAAGTTGGATCTCAAGCTACTTAAAAGGCAGAATCCAAAAAGTACTGCTTAGGTCAACCATTTCGAGTACGGTTTACGTAACTTCTGGTGTACCTCAAAGTAGTCATTTGGGACCCTTATTTTTTACACTATTTATTAATGATCTACCTACCATTCTGTCCCAGTTTCACACACTTATGTATGCAGATGATGTGAAACTTTTATTTTCATACACAGATTCCCTTCGTCATAGTCGTCTGCAAGACGATTTGAACGCTATGCAAATTTGGTGCTTGACCAATAAGTTGCAGCTCTATTGTTCTTAGTATGTGTTAATGATGTTCCATTGCAACGTATAACTACCGCAAATTGAACTTCAATTTACACATTTCGACCATTATACATGAACCCAAGGGAGTACTTGGATTTATTAAACGGTGGTTGAAAGAATTTAATAATCCTCTTGCCACTAAGCCACTTTATGTCTTCCTTGTTCTTCCTATTGTTTTAATGTTTTCCGACAATTTCAAGTTGGTAAGCTAATCGGTTGTCGCCAAAAAGGTTAATTTTATATGTACAATTTTTTTTTAAATTCTGTTAAAATTTTGTTAATATAGTTTAACCCTAACTATAAACTTTCCTTGTACACAATTTTATAAACTTACTTGTATTGGAAAATAATTCAACTTGAAAACTTAGGATTGTAGATAACACTAGGTAACAAAATTTACCTTTTTTTTGTATAAGTTACCAAACCTTCTTTTTCTGATACATATGGTGCCCCAAGATGACGAAAAACTACTTCAAAAATTGTTCTATGGTGAGACTTTTCTTTTTTTTTTTTTGTAAAAAATTTTAAAATCTGGTATTTATTTTTTTGCTTTTTTCAGAGGCAAGATTGCAGATTTTAGCATTACTCGAGAATCTTACAGCCGATTTTCAAATGCTATTAATCATACATATACTTTATTAAATGCTTTACGTTTTCTGAAAGCTAATAAAAGGGCCTATTAATCATATATATACTTCATTAAGTTTAAATTATTAGTTTTGCAACTATTAAATTTTGAATTTAGAAAATGATATTTTGTGTGGTATTTTTTACGATTTTTGACTGTAAAATTCGAGGAAAAGTCGAAATTTTTTTTTTCGTTTTACTCTCCTATGCTTATGTATAAGTTGGATTAATTGGGCGTTATTTAAGATATCTTTGAAATCTTTTGATAAACAACGAAATAACAACATCTTATAGCTAAATATGTTTTTGTCGACATTGACTATTTCTTTACTGAATTTTCTACGAAATTTGGTTTTTAGAGCACCGGGAATGCCGCCTGGCCTTTTGATTTTAGAATCACATAAATATATAAATGGATCATTAAATAATGCAAGAACGACCGAATTATGCGATGTTATTCTCACAGTATATACGATTTTCGGGGCTATGGCCGATGTCTGGCCCCCCATCTATAGATAAACGGTCATAAAACGATCAGAAATTAATTATATATGTATATTAATAGATGTTTATTAAAAATAAAATTTACTATTTGTTTCTTAAGGTAAACCATGATATTTAAGTTTTAAATTTGTTTTTGCTAACATCGACGATATTTTAAAGATAAAAACGCCAGATGTTGACTTCGGTAAAAAGTTCCATTAACGTATAATAAATAATAAATAAATATAGTCAGAACTAGATTGTGCAACAGTAATTGGTAGGGATTACTGCTGCACAATCTACTGCTGCACAATCTAGTTCTGACTATATTTATTTATAAAATATTTATAAAGATTTCTTTGGAATCGAACACAAAAATTTGAAAGAAGATTGAGCACCAACATTTATAAGCACTTCGTGCCAATCACATTTGTTAAAAAAACAAGACAAAAAGTAAGTACCACATTATTTTATGATGAAATCAATTCATCTTCAGAAAATACTAACAATTATATGACAATACTCAAAATTGGGTAGATGGCGTTAATATGTCCTTATCACCTTTACCTGTGTTCAAATTTAAATTAAATATTGTTTGTTTGGTCCAAATTCTCACAGGTAGTACTTTAGGTTGAATACATGGGCGGATCAACAAACCTTCGCAAGTAATACTCACTTTTTTGGGCTCTATTAGTGTATTGGTGCAGACCATTATCAGGCAGTTTTCGTTAATTTCTTCACATTGTGATAACAATCCTGTAGTTCTCTGGGTACCGAAACAATACCAGTAGAAACGGAGCGTCTTTTCGCCAGTCTCCCCCTAATGCGTTTCACCGGTTTTTTTTCTGTACAAATGTCATTGACAGTATCAGGCCATCCAAATGCGAGCATCGTCGCGAACATGCATGTCGAAAAAAAGAAAAGCAAGAATACTACCATCGCCTCTACTAACATCGAACAATTCGCCGAGCCATGCCAAGTTCGCGCACATGATCGCCTGTGGACGGCCAGTTAAGCCCATGAATTTTATGAGCACATTTAAAAATGCCACATCGGGCGTGTTTGTTGAAATGCTTAAATCTCCGACGTTTCTTTATCGATTTATATGACTAGTATCTTAAATAACGTCCAATTAATGCAACTATGTAAAAGCAGAGGAGAGGAAAACGAAAAAAAAAATTTTTCGACTTTTCCTCGCATTTTAAAGTAAAACAATCGTAAAAAATACCGCACAAAATATCATAATTTTCTAAATTCAAAATCAAATAGTTACAAAACTAGTAATTTAAACTTAATAAAGTATATGTATGATAGGCCCTAGCTTTCAGAAAACGTTAAGCATTTGAAAATCGGCTGTAAGATTCTCGAGTAATGCTAAAATCTGCAGGCTTGCCGCTGAAAAAAGCAAAAAATAAATACCAGATTTTTAAAACATTTTAAAAAAAAGTCTCACCATAGAAAAATTTTTAAAGTGGTTTTTCGTCATCTGGGGCACCACCTTTCCTTAAAATTTACTTATTTTCCGTGTACTTCTTTTCTATATTACTCTCTACCTTTCTTTAATTTAATCTTATTTTCCTTATAATTTTTTCGTTTTTTATCTATTTATTATTATTAAATTTTTTATTTTCATATATTACATACATTTATTTTAAACATTAGATTTTTTTATTCCATTTTTTACTAATTTAATTTTTAATTAAAAACACTAAGGGTATTCACGTGGCCCAGCAACGTTGTAACTTTGCAAGTTTGCAAGCTGTCACAAGAACAACTTACACTGAAACATTTGTGTGCAACGGTACCCCAGACCCTTGACTACAAAATCTGTTGCAAAATTGCAAAATAGTGTTGTAAAAAGATACGAATAAATTTTAAACAATATTCATTATATTTTGGTATATTTTAGTGCTAATGTTATGAAAACACCTGTTTTACGTCGTTGAAAATCAAATGTAAGACAAGCAGGATTTGCTTGATAAAGCAACAGGAGCTGTGGTTTAATAAAATAGAATACCGCAAATAAAAATTGGAGGATCAGCGAATGAAAAAAGACTTAAAAGTTAAACGAAAGCAGCTGAAACAGAAAACGAGGATTTTGTAGGCTTAAACTTAAATACATATGAAATTGCTTTTATTTAATTGTGGTCACAAATAACTTGCAGCTTAGTTGAGTAGATACGCTAGCAAAACAGCACAATTGCTACTTGCAAACCTATTGGCATTTGTCTCTGAATAGTTGCCAACATGAATGCCTCATCCTTATTTAATAATTTTACCATATTAACATATCTGTTCTTTGACACGCGCAGCATTTGTTTGAAACGTCTTTAATAAAATAAGTTGAGGATATTATTTCGCAATATCTACATCAATTTCGTCTGAGCGAGATACACCTACAACTGTTAAAAACATGAAATTATGCAACTATTCAAGCAACGAATTCTATTTCTTGAATATCGTCAATAACTTGCTTTGCTTTTAAATCACAGAGCATAACCTTAAAGCTTTTAACTGGCATCTTTCCAAACACCGCAGCACAAGCACATTCACTGACAACAATTATACAAATCTAAATGTCAAAAATGTAAACAATAATCAGCTGACCTAGCAGATTTGCTATGTTAAGGGCCATTCACGTGGTTGGTATTGCAAATTTGCAAAGTTACAACGTTGCTAAGCCACGTGAATACGCTAAACTCTCTGACTCTCTTCTATTTAGCTTCAAGATCAAATAATGACCCTGACTCACCTTGCTGTGAGTGGGGGTATAGTTGGCCGGACTGGCAAATAAAATTCCCCTGGGTCAGTGTCATTAATATTTTAAACTTATGTAATTTCATAACATATAAGAGAACGGCAATGAGCCACATCAACTACAAGGGCAGCCGGTGTCTATAAGTATTCTTACTTTTATTTTGGCACTGCAAATAGGGTGCGAACGATTTATTGCCTCGTGTGTTTTTACACTCAAGCGAAGATCGGGTGCGAGTGATTTATTGTATGTGTAAATTTGTTAACGCCGATCACAAATACTCACGCAAATGATTGGGTGGATAAGAAAACACAAAACTCGGGAAAAGTAATGTATTGGGTGGCATGGGTGTTATTGATCTTTCTTGTGCGTTCTTTCTGTACCCTTGTTTTTTGCTGTATCCATAATTTGCGGTGCAATATTAAAGAATACCTAAAAAAAAACGAAATTTTCAGAAATTTTTAAACAACGCCTTATGAATGCAACTATGTAAATGCAGAGAAGAAGAAATCGAAAATTTTGTTTTTGACTTTTTCCCGAATTTTAAACTCAAACAAAGGTAAAAAATATGGCACAAAAAATCATAATTTTCTTAATTCAAAATTATATAGTTGCAGAATAAATGATTTAAACGTAATAAAATATATTTTTTAGTAATGAATCAACCGCTATATACAAACTTTGCCAGTTCGTAAACAACCTCAGCATTGGCGCATTTGGTTGAGATGCCCCACGAAATTATGTAGGCCCGAGTTCAAGTCCAGTTTGTGAACATGTTGTTTTTTTTAATTGTTCTTATTATTACTTTTTGTTTTTACTTTTTTATTTGAAAATCAAAAAAAAATAATCTAAAGGTAAAAATGTATTTATTTTATTATTCGGAAGTTAGTGAAAACTGCATTTTAAACTTGACATTTTCATATTCATGTTTTTGTGTTTACATTTATTTGCTGCCGTAATAGATCGTAAGCCTCTCTCTTTCTCTCTCGGCTTTATCATAGCTGCGTGTGACAGAAAAGCGATATTGTTTATGCATTCGCACCTCTGCGTTCTGTTTACAGATTCAGAGTTTACAGATTAAACAAACTGATTATATAAATCAACCGGTATACACAACCATTGTCGGTTGGTACACAACAGCGCAGTTTGTTCAGATCTATACTGTTGGAGGGTTTATATTGTTACGCATATTAAATATATATGCAAAATAGCTGTGTGTATGCTGTAGTAACGATTTAGTACATAATAATAATGATCAATGTTCTATTAAACATCATGTGGCGGGTAGGACGGTGTTGGCGTCAGTTTATTTATGAACTGGGTGGGTAACATTCGGTTATTGTGCACACGGGTGTTCTCATTAAGAAAATCATAGTGATATTGTAGAATATGATAAGTTTGCCTTTTGATTTTTTTTTTTTTTTTTTTGGGAATGAAGGCGTAGCAATGCATGCCGGGCAAGCTAGAAAAAAAAAATTTTAATTATCAGTCGGCAAATTTTGAAGGTATTAGCCCATAAGTCTAACGTAGTGTCATGTGAAAATTTTTCTTTAGGAGATCATTGATTTAAAAATACGACCAACTTTTAAAAATGATTGTATTCTAAACATTTTGCAGACATTGATGATTGAGTCCAAAAATTACGTCAAAAAATTCAAATATTAAACGGTTTGCAAAATGACACACTGCGTTTAAGTACAACATTTTTATGCATTTGTGTCTCCAAAAACAATTTAAAGTGGGCAGCTCAGCATTTAATTCATAAAGATACAAACAATATATAGTTTGTTTAAATCCGTAAATTAATAACCATCAGACTTGCCCGTTTAAGGCCACACGTAAGTCAATGCATAAATTTTTCGTTCAACTGATCTTCTTCATCAGCATATAAAAAATATCTCAATGCGATATAACGATTTTTGTTGGGAGAAACATTTAACAGTTTACTTCTTATGCGTTATGACACGTTGTTTTATTTGCTTGTTTCGCGCTCTTAACTAAATATTCTCATTCAAAAATTAGATTTTGATTTTGATACAATCAGAAAAGCAGTGCAGTTCAACGGACATTGCATGGCAAATTGTTGTGACTGCCTTTGTATACATCAACAACGGTTTTCTTTGATAACTTTGGTAATTATTTTATTATATTATTATTTATTTAATTTCTGATCGTGATGAAATTATCACGATATATTCATATCAGCAATAGAAAAATTTGTTCCGAAAATCTGCATGTTACATACGTACATACATTTGCAAGATTTTATAACTCCCTTTTCTCAATTTTTAATGGGTAAAAAATAGCAATTAAGTTTTTATATTTCATATACACAGCATTTTCCAAATTATTTGTGAGTATTTTTAAAATAATACTTTTTCTTTTTTTATTTTTTACAGTACGCTCATAAGATGGCTTTTTTGATTGGTCAAAGCGTTCAGCGAGATACTGCAAGTAAATTATTGGAAAAACTATTTTATTTATAAAATATTATCCATTGGCAAAACTTTCCTTTAGGTTAAGTGTACAAATCTGTATTTACCTTAAATAAATTGTGTATTTTACACGCTTTGAATGATTTTTTAATTGATTTTCACAGCTACACTTGCAAATTCGCGGTCGGTCTAGCGCAGCCGAATTGCAATATTATGTTTTCCACGCAGAGTTGTAGTAAGCGCAAGTTACATTTGTTTCCCGTTACTGTGCGAAGGATAGCCACGGGAGCTTTTTGAAGATATGTTCAAGCGTACAGCAGACATAATGGACGTCGCACAGTGACTCGTTGTCCGAAAATCATTTTATGTTGGTGCGTTGGTCAATACTTTAATATTGTTAAAGTGGAAATTGATTAAGCTATTTTATGCAGGTTTAATATTTTAAGAAATTTTTTTGTAGCGTGTACAGCTCATCAAAATTCATGTAATTTAAAAAAAAAAACTGAAAGAGAAATTAAACGCCTTTAAATCGGTCTTAGGTTTGGTGTAAAATTTTTTTTTCTCTTATTATAAGCAATATTTTTAAAACTAAATTAATAAAAAATAAAATATTTAATAAACAATTAATTTTTTGTTTTTAACTTTGAGTTGAGTTTTAAATCAAGAAGTGTGCGCGCCACCTGTTTAGGCCATTTAAAATGATTCTGAAGATATTTAAGAAGAAAATAAAAAAAAACATTAGGGCAATAGTGCGCTTTGAAAGTTGTTTGACTTTTAGTAAATTAACCCATGCTAAATTACCTGTCGGGTGAGATAATGATCTGAAATTTAAAATGAGTAATTTCTGAACTATAAGGAACTATTTGATATTAAAATGAGAGTAGGCGTGGTACTATCTAGGGCGTAAATTAACGTTCAAACACAGATTTGCGTTATTCCGTAAGATTCGATGCAGATAAAGAGCTGAAAAAAGATTTTAATGATAGAAATGAAATTTTTTATTTTTAGATTATTTTCTTAGAATCTTTAAAAATAAAATTTTTGTGGAAACTTTAATATGAAAAAAAAATTTTAAGCCTGGTTCAGAAAAATTTTTTTTCCTTGCATTTGATTTAAATGTTATTTAAAACTTTCAAAACAACCTACTTAATGCATATTCATAATTTAAAAGGGTAGCGCAATTAAATTTCTCTTTTAAGAATGTCTCGTAACTATGGCTCATTAAAAAAAAGTAACAAACCCAAATTAAACATCTATTTGTGAGGGTAGTTTATTCAAAAATATATATCCTCCAATATTTTAACTATTTACCTATACAGATACTTAAAAAGTGTTAAGCAAGTGCAAGATAAAAAAAATTTTTTTCTTTTTAAAAAACGAAAATGTTCAAAAACAAATTTTTTTCAAATGCAATTTTCTTGCCAATTCTTTTTTAAAAACGCTTCTAAGAATAAAAACAAAAAATAATAAATTGCATTTCGATTTTTAAAGGTAGTTTTCAGCTTTTTATAGTCATCTGTTTTTTTGAAGTAACGATAACACTAGGTAACAAAATTTAGCTTTTTTTTTGTATATTTGATCAAACCTACTTTTTCTGATACATATGGTGCCCCAAAAGACGATAAACCACTTTAAAAATTTTTCTATGGTAAGACTTTTTTTTAAAAAATTTTTGAAATCTGGTATTTATTTTTTAGAGGCAAGCCTGCAAATTTTAGCATTTCTTGAGAATATTACAGCCGAAATGCTTTACGTTTTCTGAAAGCTAATAAAAGGACCTATTCATCATACTTATACTTTATTAAGTTTAAATTACTGGTTTTGCAACTATTTCATTTTGAATTTAGAAAATGATGATATTTTGTGCGGTATTTTTTACGATTTTTTGACTTTAAGATTCGAGGAAAAGTCGAAAATTTTTTTTTTTTTTTCCTCTCCTCGGCTTTTACATAGTTGCATTAATTGGACGTTATTTAAGATATGAATCTTTGAAATCGATTGATAGACAAGGAAATAACAACATCTTATAGGTAAATATGTTTTTGTCGACATTGACTATTTCTTTACTAAATGTTCTACGAAATTTTGGTTTTTAGAGCACTGGGAATGGCGCCTGAACTAATTTTTCTGGCCTTTTGATTTTAGAATCACATAAATATATAAATGGATCATTAATTAATGCCAGAACGATCGAATTATGCGATGTTATACTCACAGTATATACGATTTTCGGTGGCTTTGACCGATGTCTTCTTTACATTGTAATAACAAGTCTGTAGTTCGAGGTAGCGGACAATTCTCTGGCCACCGAAACACTACTAGTAGAAGCGGAGCGCCTTTTCGCCAAAAAATTTTTTAAAGTGGTTTATCGTCATCTGGGGCACCATATGTATCAGAAAAAGTAGGTTTGATCAAATATACAATTTGTGTGTTACCTAGTGTAATCTTTGTTTGATCGTTAATTACGCCTTATCAAACATTTCTGCGGGCACATATAACACGATCGCTGATCATCACAGAGACAAATTCCAATGCCAGTAGTCAAAGTAATTTAATATGCAAGTCAACGCAAGTACATCGCGAAACTATAAGACCCGAACAGCACTAAGGACATCAGCAAGGATCTCAAGCCAAGATGAACATTATGCAACAGTCATCTTCCAACAACAGCCAAGAGTCAAATTCTTGAAATCTAAAAAATTGCTGCTAACATACTTAGTGCGTTGGGGTAACTATCGATTAGAAATCCTATAGATATTTGAATTGGTGAACTGATTTAAAATGGTTACCATGTGAAACGGGTCAGCCTACAGGTATAGAACTTCGAATTAAAATAAAACACAATAAAATCGTTTTAATGTCCATCAATTTGGATTTATTGGAAAGATAATTTTATGCTATTAATGGTTAAATATGATTTCCGGCATGTGGCTGTTGCTGCTGTCTCGAATATAGTCAAGTCTAGAGTTCCAATTTTCAAGCAATTTTTCGAGCATTTAGGGCCGTATGTCGGCAATAACGCGATAAATTTTGGCTTCCAATCCCCCTAACGTTTGTGATTTGTTGAAGTAGACGACTTCCCCAAAGAAAATAATCCAATGTATAGCCCAATGACTCCACCAGCCCATAGAGCACACCAAACAGTCAGTTTTTGTGGATGTAATGGCGTCTCAAGGGTCTCATGTGGATTATCTTCACTCCAAATGCGTCAATTTTGCTTGTTGACGTAGCCATTCAACCAAAAATGAGCCTCATCACTGAACAAAATTTTGAGACGCATTTCATGCGTCTTTAATTCTTAAACAAGTTGGATTTTATAAGGTCGTAGGTCCAGATCTTTGCGCAAAATCTTCCATAAAGTTAATGGACTAAGCTCCAATTGCTGGGCACGGTGGCGAATCGATTCATTCGGGTCCTCTTCAACACTTTGATCTACAGCGGTAATTGTTTCTTCGGTGCACACTGTTCGACGTCTCTGCAGATGCGTATACATAGAATAAACGTAGTGCGAAAACGATCCATGGTTAACCGAATTAATTGCTCTGATGGACGATTATGAAGACCATAAAATGGACAGAGCTTGCGGTAAACTTCGTGAACTGAGCCATTATTTTCGAAATAACTTTGCACGATTTCCAAGCGTTGTTCTTTTTACAACCTGTTCATGATGATATGGCAAACCAAACTAAACATTAATAACATAAGAGTTGTCATTTTTGACAAAAGAACGTCAGCTTTATCTCTACTCGAAAAATCAACCTCTAAAAAACACCCTTTAGTATAAGTAGCGCAAGGAGCGCATGTAGCGTAACAAGTGCGTAATAGCAAGTAGTAGTGATTTATACAGGGAGTGGTGACTGCTGATCAAGCGGGTGCTGAAGCTCTTCGTGCGCGCGAGCGCCGCTCCCAGGTGAAAACGCATGCTGTAGTCGAACCGACCATGACCTAGATGAGTTGTGACCGTGTAGTTAAGAACGTAAGACGCGAACATGCGTAAACGTGAGCTGGACCGTTTCACCAGAACGCAGACGCAAGTGTACTGAGAACGGAGAGCGCGAACGAGTGGAGTGAACGAATGTGTTTACTTAAGTATATTATATAATATATATAATTAAATATCGAAACGTTATATTTAATAAAAAAATATATTTTATTTGTTCGACATCTGTATATGAGCTTATAAGAATTAAGACTCGTGTTGAGCTTAGGAAAATTAAGACTAAAGAACCGCACCGATGCTATCGAGAATCAAACCTCGGCTTAAGAGATTTGAGTGAAGCTCATTCTCTTAACGTGAGCGATCGCGCTTACGCTGCATTTTAGTTGGAGCGTAAAATGCTCTCTTTTGCAAAAATGCTTATGATGCATTTTTGGCTGGGGAAGCTGAATTGTTATTACAGCCGGATTTTTGCCGCGCTAGCATTGGTGGTGTGGGAATACATCGTGAGATCGTTTCTCAACGGATGTTTACAATATGAGGCTTTTGCCTGTTTATAATATCGGGCTTATGCTTATGTATAAGCTATGACATTCCTATGAAATTTGTGGTGATCCACTTATATGAGAATCTTATATGTTCAAGAGTTTTATAGTTTACGTTATTTGTATGTGTAAGTGAGTTTTATGTTACTAAGCAAGATTTTGTGTAGGCGTGTGGGATATGGATATGTCACTTCCCCATTCTTTAGAAATTGGCATGACCTCATGCAGATATTTTAGAGTACAAAATCGGTTTATTCTCGTTTTGAGGATTTACAATTATTTGATTTTCTATGTTTTCAATTTGATTTGGATTTACAACATTTTTATTTTCAAGTTGATTCTCTTGTTTTTTATACTTTATGATAATTCTTTTTGGAATGCCTTTATATTTATAAATAACAAATAGTATAAAAATAATTATTATTACAATAAGTGTTGTTAATATTATTATTTGAAAAGTATTATAACTTTTAGTGTGCTCATTGATTATTTCTCTGGTTTGTATATATGATAGATGTTCTAGTTTTGTTACATTATTATTAATATAAATGGTTTGTGTATAATCAGATATTGAGCTTGTAATTATTATTTCGTTAAGTTGAACAGTACAATTTAATGCTTTTATAATATTGTTTCATTCGATAATAATTTCTCTATTGATGCAGTTTTGGTTTAATAACATTCTGGGCAAACTCCAAGTTAGGATAATGTTTGGCTCTATAAAAATGACTTCAAAATTTTTATGTGTTTTAATGTAACTGCATTCAGTGGTTACTTGATTTAAAATACCTATAATGCATTTATTCTGAATTATGTTTCTTGAGGTGGCTGAGTAAACTAAATTGTTTTGAATGTAATATTTGTCATGGATAACTTCTGTTAAAATTATATTTTCGTGATCTGGATATGGTATTATCTCAAAAATAGGTGTTTTAATAACATCTTTTGGAATATGGGAAATAATCAATATCTCGTTTGTTGTGGTTTTTAACCATGTTGAAGATTTAATATTTAATAATTTTTCAGCATTTACATGATTTAAAGAGTCGTGTCTTAAAAGTTTTGGATTAAATATACCTAATCTAGTTAGTTGCATACCTATTTCTATATCTTCAATATATTTTGTAAATTGTTGAAGGTTAAATATAAGAAGTGATTTTCTTTCGTTGTTTTCATTTGTAGTGCTTAGGTGATTCATTTCATCAATACCTTTATTGATGGTTTCTATTACTAAGTTAAGTTCATTAACCTGGATACTATTTTCTGATATATTATCAATTTTTTGCTGTAGTTCATCTTTATCATTTTGGTCTAAGGTTCCGAAAAGGTATTTGTAAATTGTGCCCATAAAATTAGCAAGACCTCTTTTGTTACGCTTTGCTGTTTTTATTCCATTAATTTCTCTTTTAAGTTTTTCTTTTAAGTAAACAATTTGGTCATGATATTCATATGTATCAGCTTGTTTAATTAAATCGTTGTAAGTTTGCTCTGTTTTAGTTAGATTGACGGACAGGTAATGGTATTCATAGTTTATCGGAAGATCTATAGATCCGGACTTAAATATTAGATATCCATTTTTGGCTTCAATGGGATTTACTTCAATATTTTGACAATTGATAAATCGGACAAAATTAATGATAAGTAACATTATTATAAATAATGTGCTTTTAAGTGGGGCTCCATTAATCTGCTTGGTTAACGGCTGCTGACCTGGAATTATCGTATTTGCTTGCGTTAATTTTCTTCTTTTTCTTAAACTTTGATTTGTAATGTGTAATTTTTCTACCACGGTTAGTTTCTTCAAAATGTGTGTCATCTATTTGTTTTATTTCACCTGTTATTTTAAAAGGATTAGTTGCTTTTGATTTCACAAGAGGGGCCTGCCTGTATTTGGTATCTACCTCATAACTTGTGCGTTTATCGTTTAACTTGTTAATTTTATTGGTTTTTATTAGTTGCATGTCATATGCGGGAGTACCTGCATATAGAAATATGTCGGCTGGTATTCTACCTGTTGTACTATGTTTTAGTTTATGATTATAGACATAAAGTATTGTCTCGTATTTGGTTATTTTATTTTCCATGTTTGAATTGCTGTTGATTACTCTAGCTTTTTCATTTATGGACTTGTGAAGTCTCTCTACATCAGAAACTCCATTTTTACTTGTTGTTATACTTATTTTTACACCTTCTAAACTAAAGGACGATGATCGCTAAGGATCTCAAATTTTCTACCGAAAAGATAGGACCTGAAATATTTTGTGGCCCAGACTAAGAGTTCCTTTTCTATTGCCGAATAATTAATCTCATGTTCATTGAGAGTTCTGCTGGCATAACAGATTGGTTTGTGACTTTGGGATAATACAGCTCCTATAGCAATATTACTCGCGTCTGTGGTTAATGAGAATTGTTTCTCCAAGTTGGGATATACTAATATTGGGTCTGACATTATTAGCATTTTTAATTTTTCGAAAGCTAATACATATTCATCATTATTAGCCTGAATTACTGCACCCTTTTTAAGTTTGAGTGTCATGGGTTTTGCTATTTTAGCGAAGTTTGGTATGAACTTTCTATAAAATCCACACATTCCAAGAAATGATTTAATTTCTTTTGCTGTTTTGGGAATCGGAAATTTCACGATTGCGTCTAATTTATTTGGGTTGGGTTTTATGCCTTCAGTTGTGACAATATGACCTAGAAATTCTGTTTGTTTTTTCATGAATTCGCATTTGTCTAACTGTAATTTTAAGTTTGCTTCTCTGAGCTTAGTGAAGACTTTTCTTAGAGAGGACAAATGTTCTTCCAAGGATGTGGAGAAAATTATTATGTCATCTAAGTAAACTAAACAGTCTTTATAGATTAAATCTTCTAAAAGATTGTTCATACAACGTTGAAAGGTTGCAGGGGCATTTTTTAAGCCAAATGGCATACGAGTGTATTCGTAATGACCATGTTTAGTTGAAAACGCAGTTTTCGAAATTGATCTTGGGTCCATTTGAATTTGATGGAAACCTTTTGCAAGATCTATGGTTGTGAAGTACTGACATCTTCCAAGTTTGTCAAGTATTTCGTCCATAATGGGTTATGGGTATTTGTCATCAATGGTAACTTCGTTGAGACCACGGTAGTCTATGACTAACCTAAACTTCTTTTTCCCTGAAGCGTCATTTTTCTTTGGAACTATCCAAATTGGAGAACAATAAGGGCTATTTGATTTTCTAATTATCCCTTGTTCTATCATTTCTTTTACTTGTTGGTTAACCTCTTCATCATACGTCTGTGGGTATTTGTAGGGTTTTCTATGAATTTCTTTATCAGTTTTAGTATTGATGACATGCTTAATTGTACTGGTAAAGGTCAAATTTTCGCCTTCTTTGTACTGAATGTCTCTAAATTCTGATAAAATTTTTGTGAGGGTTTTCCTCTCTTCATCGTTTAGATGATCGAGCCTGAATTCATTAAATTCATTTAACTCATAAGTAATTGAAAAATTAAACTCCTCGTCGATTGACGATGACGGATCAAGGCATATAGATGCGGTCTTGTCCTGGAGAACATTTTCATGTTGATATTGCATATCAAACTTTACTTTATTTATGGTATCTGCCTTTTTGGCATAATCTATTGTGGAATAAGAGTCTTCTAAGAATTCTCTTCCTAATAGAATATCATAATTTTCAGAAAAATCATGAATGTAGAATTTTTGGTGAGTGGGGCAAAGTTTACTAGGTTTTAAATAAATGCTTTGCTTTAGTTGCACAGTACCATTTATAGTATGTACATCTAACTGGGTGTTTTTGATTGGGAACTTTAAATAATTTTGCTTCATTATGTTAATCGACGAACCCGTATCGATTATACATTTAAGCTGAATGTTATTCATAGTTATTATTATGAATGGGTTTCCTGACTTTCTTCTTCGGTTTCGGAATCCGAGGCAGCTTGATGAAAATTTTCTACGTCCATTTTCATATGGCCACTAGTACTTTCACGCTGTCTTTTTGTTGGTTGATTAGGGGCAGCTGAGCTATTCCCTTGCTGATAATTAAGTGGATTTTGATTCCTACTTAGGTCAAGTTTTTGCTTAAATTCATTATGTAATTGCTGAGGACTTTCACTTTTAATGTAATTATTTTGTGTATTATTTTTAGAATAATTATTTTGATTGTTATTTCCCCTATTCTTAGGATTGTCATTATTATTAATATAATTTTTGTTTTTCTGAGGACTGTCTGCGCTATTTTGCGACTTGGACTGATTATTTGAACTTTGGGTTTTTGTTCTATCGGACATTGAGATTTCATACACTCCTTCTTGTTGAGTTGTATGTTTTAAATTGGAAATTGACGTGATGTCATGCCTAGCCAGGGTCATAAATAACCTATCTGGAAGTTTGCGCATTATTACATCTTTGATAGTGTTGTTCATTGCATTGGAATATAATGTGGTGTTCATAGCATTATTTTCTAACATTAATTTATTAAAAATAGTTTGTGATTTATATTCTAATTCTTCTACAAACTTACGAATAGTTCCGTTGAATGGTGTATTGTAGAGTCTTCTTAATAGTTTGGGGTTTGTACTTTAAATTCTTCAATGAGGGTTGATCTCAATTCCGTCCAGCTGTTGACTGCACGCATCTGTGAAATTCGTTGAGCATCTCCGCCGATCTGCATATCAATGGCGCTGAAGAACACCAGCATCTGGCGAGCATCTTCTGTTGGGTAGAGCGTCATAATATAGTCGATTCTTCTGATGAATGAACTCAGGTCCTGGCTGTTGCCGTTGAATGTAGGCACCTGCCTAATTTGACCAAGGGCTTGGTTTAAATGGGCATCTGATAAGCACAATGGAGCTTGCGCCATGATGATTTTGTTGTTGAGTTTACGTTGATAAAAAAAAATTTTTTTTTTTTTTAAAGATGATTTTGGTTTGGTTGCTATTTGCAACTTTTTGGCACTTTTTATTTTTTTAATTGTTCTTGTTGATGAATTGATTTTAAATTTTTTTTTCTTTGTTGAATTTAAAAAATTTGGAACTTTTTGTTGAATGTTATTGTTGATTTAAAATTTTGATTTTTTGTTGAATGTTAATTTGTTGTATTAAAATTTTGTACTTTTTGTTGAATGTTATTGTTGATTTTAAATTTTTGTATTTTTGTTGAATGTTAATTTGTTGTATTAAAATTTTTGCACTTTTGATTTGGGTTGTGAGCTTTTGGCTCCCAATGGTTATTGATTGCAGGGATCAGAGATATGCAATACCCAGGAATAACCACTGTTGTGTAATGAAAATTAATTCACTACCAAGTATTCCAGTTGTCCAGAGGATCAACTTTAATAGATATACTTGTTTTGGTTGGATGAACCTAGAACACGATCGTTCTTGAAGGGTTCACACTGTACTGTTCTGGTAATAAAATTACACTTGTGACCTGGAACTCGATTGTTCTTTAAGGGTCAACACAGCACTTCGCGTTCGCACGTATGAACTTTTGCGGATATGTATTCGGAAACAAGCACTAGGTCTACTCGATTGCAACCACGCACTTTTCGAAAATATCTTGAACTTAGTTGTTCTTAGCGATATAACTTTTCACAAACATATCCTACCGGCTGCGCCAATTAAATATCGAAACGTTATATTTAATAAAAAAATATATTTTATTTGTTCGACATCTGTATATGAGCTTATAAGAATTAAGACTCGTGTTGAGCTTAGGAAAATTAAGACTAAAGAACCGCACCGATGCTATCGAGAATCAAACCTCGGCTTAAGAGATTTGAGTGAAGCTCATTCTCTTAACGTGAGCGATCGCGCTTACGCTGCATTTTAGTTGGAGCGTAAAATGCTCTCTTTTGCAAAAATGCTTATGATGCATTTTTGGCTGGGGAAGCTGAATTGTTATTACAGCCGGATTTTTGCCGCGCTAGCATTGGTGGTGTGGGAATACATCGTGAGATCGTTTCTCAACGGATGTTTACAATATGAGGCTTTTGCCTGTTTATAATATCGGGCTTATGCTTATGTATAAGCTATGACATTCCTATGAAATTTGTGGTGATCCACTTATATGAGAATCTTATATGTTCAAGAGTTTTATAGTTTACGTTATTTGTATGTGTAAGTGAGTTTTATGTTACTAAGCAAGATTTTGTGTAGGCGTGTGGGATATGGATATGTCACTATATATATCATATATTATGAATAAACCTTTTGTGCAACCAAGCCGTACAACCCTGGCTCTTATTACATCAATTAGTCCGCCATTGCACATTGGGCGGAAACGGTGTTTTTTTTGGCAAAAAGCCAACAAAAAAAATGTTCATATTTTTATGGTTACAATATTTTTTCCAGTGAATAATTGTCCCTCCTCATCGAAAATATTTAATTTATATTTTAATATACAACCCTCGTCTTACGCCAGCCGTCCAAAGTTAGCTTTTTGTGCCACGTGGTTTCTGTTCGCAGTCTAATTGAAAAATTTGTAAACGTTTGACAATCTCGCATTTTTATACGGTTTGACTAATTGTAATACCTCAAAATGGAAAATATACATCAAGGTATGTAGAAAAGTATTATATATGTGTTGAATTGTATGTGCTTCTGTTTCGTTATGTTTGCAATGTTATTAATAAACCATTATTTTGTAGAATCTAACCTCAATATAGTTGTGTTTCGTGCTCTAGTAGTTCTAGTAAGATACAGTAGGATTCAAAAAAGTGTTTATGTGGTAGTATGCGTTATTATATATATATTTATGTAGATTTTAAAACATAAGCGGATTTTTGCGGTTTTTCGAAATATTTTAATATATGTGGTAAAAGTAATATCATGCGAATATGAAATTTGTTCGATTAAATTCCAAAAATTTTGTGAAGAGACGCTTCGATTGCATTTGACGAAATATCCGTGGTATCCAATGACCGCTAAGGTCCACAAAGTTTTAGTTCACTGTGCACAGATTATTGAGTCATCTGTACTTCCTGTCGGTTGCTTAGGCGAAAATGCATCTGAGGCTCGAAACAAATACTATAAGCGTGATAGGATATAACATGCCAGAAAAAATAGCCGACTCAACAACTTAACAGACGTATTTCACCGTGCTATGGATTTTTCTGATCCTTATTGAAATTTTCGCTTCAAGAAAGCCATCAAAATCACACAAACTGGCAAAAAAAAGTTATTGCACTTTTAAAGTTGCCAACATTTAAAGTTACAGACCATACATATGGAGATGAGGACGAGTTTAAAAGTAAAGAACGTTTTGATTTTGAGCTAGAAGTTGAGAATATATTTTAATGAAATTTAATGTTATATAACTTTAAAACATTACTTTATCAAGGCATAACAATATCAAATAAAATGAGTAAACACTTAAATTTTATGCAATTTTTATATTAATAGTTTTGTAATACTTATGTATATTTTAATAAAATATAGCTTATATTTTTCACAATAGATTTTCACTAGTTAATACCTTTTAGAAAATAAATTATCATATCTTACTTTAAAGAAAAAATTATTAAAATCTATCTCGATTAAACATGCATTTTAATATTTAATGTGGTTCTTTTATGTGGGCGTGGGTGAAGGCGTGTTTGCAGGGTTAAAAAAATTAATTCAAAATTCACAAATAATATGAGCCGCAAATTCAAGTTTCTAGCTTTAAAATTGCAGTTTTTGCCAAAAAAAAAAGACGTTTCCGCCCAATGTGCATTGTTTGAACCTGTCTGTCCCTACAACAGATTTATTCCATGATTAATTCACCGTCATATTTTTTATGCAAATATATGACAAACATATTAAAAAACTTGACAACGGACATACGTAGATCCAAAGAGTGTTACAAAAAATCAAAATTCTAGTTTTCGAAAAAAAATTTCACCAAAAATAGCTTTCTTTAAAAGGGGCATATTTTAAGGCGAAATCTTCATTTCAATCCTCAATAACTTCTAAACGAATAATCTACTTGAAAAATGTTTTATGTCAGTTTGATGAGCCCTTTAATATAAATAAGCGGTGTTCGGTGTTATTGTCCCTTTACCAAATCTTATTTTTGAAATGTCGAAAATATAGCTTTTTTCGTTTATTTGGAAAACGGTCCCGGCAACCTATTTTTTTTTTTAATTTTTTCGGAATCAGTGACCCATTTTACATATTGATCGACTCTAAAAAGGCGGGGATACAAAATACTGTTGCATAGTGTAATTGCAGACATTATAATGGAATAAGTCCTAAAAAATGACCGTTTCTTGTTTACTTACAAAATACGTCGAAGACCTCTTCAAAATAGTAAAACATGACAAAATTAATTAAACACTGGAGACTGACCGTTGAGGTTGAAAGTGACAAGCAATTATTTTTTTCTGACGCCACTGTACATAGAATAAACAACCGACTAAAAATAAACTGGCACCAAAAACCCATGGCATGTGGACGTATTATAACCTATTATTCAAAAAATCCGACAAACCTGAAATTAAATACCGTAAGCAACTTAATGAAATGGATATTGAATACAAGTGACCCGATTTTTCTTGAAGAAAACAGAAACTTGTTTTTAAAATAGTTATGAACAATGACTTTCCAATTAAAATTATAAGTAATCTATTGAAAAAAAAAGTCCGAAGCCATTAATGAAAAGAACGAAAGAAAAATGTCAAACTGTATAAAAATCAGTAATATATATACCACATTACTCCGATCGACTAGCAGGATCCGATTGCTACCACAAAACCGATACAAAAATTGCACACACACCAACATACACAACCAAGGTATTTTTTAATAATATGAAAAATAAACTGACAATAATGGACAAATACAATTCTACCATGCGTCAGAGACGGAACCAATATTTGCAATAAGGTACATTTATTTATTTATTTATTCTGGCAGACAATCAGTGCTGTCCCAGATAAGCAAACGTTATAATATTTCTTAAATGTAATAGAAGGATAGAAAAAGCCTAATGAAATTACATAAGTTTCAAATATTAATGACACTGACCCAGGGGATATTTATTTGCCAGTCCGGCCAGCTACGCCCCTACTCACAGTCATGTTAGTCAGCGTCATTATTTGAACTTGCAGCTAAACAAAAGAGAGTTGGTAATTGAAGTTGAAAGTGTTTATAATTAAAAATTAAATTAGTAACAGAAAAAAAATTTAAAATTAAAAATTAAATTAAATTAAAATTAAAAATAAAATATAAAAAAGGAAATAATTAAAAAGAAAATAAGATTAATTTAAAGATAGCTATAGCGAAACAAAGACATGAAGTAAGAAGAAATAAGGAAATATTTAAAGATATTAGGGAGAAATCTTTGACCCAATAGAGGAGATGTATTAGCCGGGCTAGCCAGCTAAGCCTATACTCACATCTATTGGGGTCAGGGATTTCTTGTAAGATATAGGGAAAGATAGGATTTTAAATAGGGAAGAGAGAGTTCAGTTGCGAGTACGTGATATAGTGAATTATTATTTAAAAATAAACCGTGAAAATAATTGTGCAAAGTATAATCAGTTGTACATACTGGGAGGTTGAGAGGAAAGTAATTTCTCGTTGAACGACGACGAACATAAAAATTTATACGAACTAAATGAAACATAGAGTCGATCTCGCCAATAATCAATTTATGAAGAAAAACAACACTAAAAATTTTTCTACGATTAATTAAAAACGGAAGATTGAGTAGGAGAAGTGTACTGGCGTACTGGTTAATACTGTACTGCGGACACCAGATGCAAGAGCAATATTCCAAAATCGGACGAACAAGGGAGACATAAAGTAATTTAGTGGTAAAAGGATCATTAAATTCTTTCGACCATCGCTTAATAAATTCAAGTACTCCCTTGGCTTCATTAATAATTGTGTGAATTGAAATTCAATTTGCAATCAAATAAAAGTCCAAGGTCTTTTACGGTAGTTATACGTTGCGAAGGAGAATTGGCAATCGTATAAGTGCCTAAATAGGGCCTAGTGCGATAGAATGTCATAAACATACACTTAGAACAATTGAGTTGCAACTTATTGGTCAAGCACCATAGTTGCATAGCGTTCAAATCGTCTTGCAGACGAATATGACGAAGGGAATCTGAGTATGAAAATAAAAGTTTTACATCATCTGCGTACATGAGTATGTGAGACTGGGAAAGAATGGTAGGTAGATCATTAATCAATAATGTAAAAAGTAATGGTCCGAAATGACTGTCTTGAGGTACACCAGAAGTTTCATAAACCGAACTCGAAATGGTTGACCTAAGCAGTACATTTTGGGTTCTGCCTTTTAAGTAGGTTGAGATCCAACTTAAGAAGGAAGGAGGGAAACCTATGCAGTTAAGTTTATAAAGTAAGAAAAGTCTTTACTGAATTCAGAATATATGACATCGGTTAGACTTTTCCTTAAAAATGTATCATTTACCATGGTGGTAAATTTAAGCAAGTTGGTCGTAGTAGACCGACCCTTAACAAAGCCATGCTGGGCAGGGAAAATGCTATATTTACAAAAATGCTGCAAAGAAGAAACAAGGATTTTTCAAATAACTTTGGAATATAAGATAACTTTGTAATACCTCTGTAATTCGATATATACGATTTTTCACCTTTTTTATGGAAAGGAATGATATAAGAATCTTTCCAAAGATCTGGAAAGATTGCAGATTCAAGAGATGAATTAAAAAGTTTGTGCTCTAAACTTTACTGAAATGGCATTGCCATCTGCCTATAGGAAACAATTTCTCTATCTATTTACCAGCTTACTGGTAATAGGTATAGGGAGACATCATTGGTACATGTTAAAAAAATATCAACCGATGTCCACTATGACACGTAAACTCATCGCAGCTAAAAAATTAGGTAAAATTAAGTTATTTTTTTGTATAAATTACCAAACCTACTTTTTTTTTATACATATGGTGCCCCAGATGACGAAAAACCACTTTGAAAATTTTCCTATAGTGAGACTTTTTTATAAAATTTTTGAAAAGTGGTATTTTTTTTTTAGAGGCGAGCCCTCAGATTTTAACATTACTGGAGAATCTTACGATATTCAAATGCTTTACGTTTTCTGAAAGCTAATAAATGGGTCTATTAATCATATATACACTTTATAAAGTGTAAATTACCATTTTTTAAACTATTTAATTTTGTATTTAGAAAATAATTAAATTCTGTACGGTATTTTTTACGATTTTTTTACTTTAAAATTCAAGGAAAAGTCGAAAAAATTTGTTTTCGTTTTCCTATCCTCTGTTTCTACATAGTTACATTAATTGAGCGCTATTTAAGATATGAATCATTGAAATCGATTGATAGACTACGAAATAACATCTTATAGCTAAAAATGTTTTTGTCGACATTGACTATTTCTTTACTAAATGTTCTACGAAATTCGGTCTTTAGACCCTGAACTCATTTTCTGGCCTTTTCATTTTAGAATCACATAAATATATAAATGGATCATTAATTAATGCAAGAACGACCGGATTATGCGTTGTTATACTCACAGTATATACGACTTTCAGAGGCTTTGACCGATATAAAACAATCAGAAATTTATTATATATGTATATTAATAAATATTTATTAAAAATAAAATTTACTATTTGTTTCTTAAGGTATAACATGATATTTAAGTTTTAAATTTGTGTTTGCTAACATCGACGATATTTTAAAAATGATTCAAGTATCGTTTCTTTCTGCTTTCGGTATTGGAATCAGATTCTCGATTGGGACCCACACGAAATCGTCCATCATGTTCTTCTGATTCCAGAGACCCTGATAGCATCGCTCCATAGATTTTAATTGTTGGTGAAATCGTTCTCCGTGTTCATCGCTGAGCTCACCTAAGTTAGGTGGAAAAAAGTTTAAGTGGGAATGCAGGATGCATTTTTAGTGACATGTTTGCCCCATTTTTTTATAATTGCTAATCAAATTTTTGACAACTCTAACGTAATCCGTACTTTTGTTGTTGCCCAAAAAGTGTGCAGTGACTTGTTGGAATGAGTTCCAGGCTGCTTTTTCATGTTATGTCAACATGGTGCAAAATTCCTTATTTCCCATTAGCTTTCGAATCTGTCTGCCATCGAGTACGCCTTCCTTAGTTTTAGCTATCGAAAGAAGTGGGAAAATAGTTGTAAAATACTTTATGGTTTCGCCTGCCTTATCTAATGCTTTTACAGTTACAGTTTTTGATTAGTCCAAGCTTGATATGCAATGGTGGCAATATTATGTGATTCATGTTGAACATTATGTATTCCCGGAATATGTTCTTCTCGTTTTGACCACTCCTTCCTTGAGTAATGCTCAAGGCGACCTCGACTATTCCATAGTCAAAGAAAGCAGCAATACTTTGTAAGTCCACTTTGCAATCCAGATAACATGGCTATAACTTTGAAATCGCATCAGACCTTTCACTGATGCTCGATACATTCAAATAATTTAGTCATTGTGTCATAGGTTTCTTTCATATTAACAGCATGGGCGATAGGAATGGAGAGCTTCTGATTTCCATTGTAGAGTAATACAGCCATAAGACTATTCTTGCTGCTATCCACAAATAACATCCAATCATTTGAGTTTAGGTTTCACAAAGTTCCGAAAATAATCTAAAAATATCATGGCAAGTGGTAATACCATCCTTCATCTAGTAGTATTGAGAAAACGCTAGATGTCGGCTTTGGTAAAAAACTCATTAAACCGAGATTCTAACATCTCAGCATTTTTCTTAGTAAGTTTCATGCCCCTTACCAAATCATTCAATTCTTTCTGAGAATACAGCATGGGCCCTTTAAATATTTCTGAAAAGTCAGAACGTGTAGGCGTAGTTTCATATAATGTTGACGATATTTCCTGCGTTTGTAATTTTGGCAGCCATTTTACAGGAAGCTGAAAGCCACGTGCAGCCAATTGCGGATAAATACATTTCATATTTTTTCCGATACCAATTTTTTGAAATGCGGAAATCGGATTCAAGAGAATCTGTATTTGTCCAAGTCATAGGTCTTGAGGATTGAAAAGTATAGACACGAATCTGTTCATTTAAATACATAATCTAATAATTTTTATTTTGATTCCATGGTAAAGGTTATTTCATGCATAGGTATTAAATTCTTTCAGTTCGCGCTAAAGTATACATCGACAGAAAGAGAAAGGCCAAAATGGGAAAGCAGTTCTCTCGCATACACTGCTCAAAAAGAAAAGCAACACATATATTTATGAGCCCATATGCATGTATTATTGTAATACAAGCATTCTGCATTAACTGATAAATTTAAAATAATGGATAATTATTTTTTCATTGTCAGATCCCAAATAAATGCTAATTACTAAGTTTGCGTTCAAGTTTCAGTATATTGTGCCTTGACGCATCAACGCTTATTGAGTCGATCGAATGTACACAACTTTTTCGCACAATGTACTTAAAAATGAGTGCCCGCGTCTGTCCACAAGCTGCTCTCTCACTCTCTCTCTCCATCACTAAAGGTCCGCTAACGAATTTGAGTGCTCTCACGTGGCAAGAGCGTAAGAAACACCCGACGAAACCCGAAGTGGAAAATGGACCTATGATGAAAATTTTCGAGTACCATTTTTCTTATATGGGACGGCGGGTCTATCTACTCTTTTGTTTCTAACACATGTAAAGGTGATAAGGACATGTTAGCGCCAGCTACCCAATTTTGAGTATCGATATATAGGTTAGGTTAGGTTATACCGGTTGATCACCAAATGATGATCTCACATAGACCATAATTGGTCCTTAGTGTTGCCGGATATTGAGGTCCTTATTGATGAGTTTGCTCCTGAAGAGTTTTAATACATTTGGCAAACGCCAGTAGTGCGTTGGGAGATTGTTCAGCCACTTCTTTTAGTGCTCTTTGTGCGAGTGCTGGGCAGCTGCATACAAGATGTTCCAGTGTTTCAGCAACTCCTGGAACTTTGCACTTTCGACAGCTATCCTCTGTAGTAATGCCTAGTCTTTTGGCATTGACTGCCGCCAGGCAATGTCCCGTTAGTACTCCTATCAGTAGTCTGCAGTCCTTCCTGGGAAGTTGCAGTAGAAAGTGAGTGAGCTTTTTGGTTCGAGTCTTGCACATTATTTTGGATATTCTGCAGCTGGCTGTGTTGTGCCATCTTACATCAGCTTCTGCACAGGCGGTTTTCTCTAGTTCGCTGTGCAGCGACTGTAGTGAGATTTCTACGCTTTCTGTGTTTTCGTGTGGTAGCCCGACTCCTTCTTTCGCAAGACAGTCTGCCATTTCGTTACCGTCAATGCCCCGGTGGCTGGGAATCCAGTAGATGTGCACTGTTCTAGCAATGCTTAGTTCATCTAGTGCCTCCCTGCTTGCCAGGACATTTTTGGAGTCGATAGCAGATGCCTGCAAAGATTTTATTGCGGCTTGACTATCCACGAAAATGTTTATACGTGTATGTACTCGGTGTAGCTCTTGTGCTATTTCCGCTGCTTTCCTTATTGCGAAAACTTCCGCCTGGAATATGCTGCAGTAGTCAGGCAGTTTGTACCGCAGCCTAATTTCTGGTTCTGCACAGTACACCTCCGCTCCGAGCCAATTTTTGAACCGTCTGTGAATATGTGGATGGCCTGTTCGTCCATCCCTGAACGCCAGTCATCTGGTCCCATTAGCGTTGTTGTTTCGTTGAAGTTAGTTCTAGGGATTAAGTAGTCCGTGCTACTTTGCATCTCCCTGCCAACCGAACTATGTCCAAAACCTTGTGGCATCATGTTCCCAGTTGCACATAGTCGTTGTGCTGTCTTCTGTGCAACTAGGCGTGCTTGGATGTCCAGGGGGTTGACGCACATTATTGTTTCTAGTACCTTAGTTGGAGTGGACCTCAAAGCCCCCGTAATGCAGACAAGTGCCTGCCGTTGGGTCCGTTCCATTAGCTTTAGGTATGTGGATTTTTCAGTTGCTTGCCACCATACCAAGACGCCGTAGAGTAGGATCGGTCGCACAACTGAAATGTAGATCCAATGCATTAGACGTGGTGAAAGGCCCCAAGTTCTGCTCAGCATCTTTTGCGATGCATAGAGCGCGACTGTTGCTTTTTTCACTCGTTCTTCAACATTGAGTGTCCATGTAAGTTTGTAAGAATATATGGCTTTCCTTACTAGGATGGCTGTTCTAATTCTACTTACTGTGGTCGGGTAGAAAGTGGTGTAGTTTGCTGACTTTAGCCCTGAAACCTTGTTACCCGACGCCAACCAAGGTTCCTGGACTAGAGCCACATCACCGGACCCTTCCTCCAGGGTTAGAAGGAGTTCCGTCGACGCTAGCTTGCTTTTATGCAAGTTGATCTGGAGGACCTTCAGCTGCATGGCTGATTGAATCCTCCAGCCTCAACGGTTCGACCGCTAGCGTCGTTTCGCCATAGTTCGTCATTGGTAAGTGGACATGATCTGCTCCAGTGACTTCCTCTATGTCCATGCCGTGGGCAGCTTCCACCATGGCTTCTATACCTAGGTCTTGCTCTACCTCACCGGCCTCCAGTGTATTTTTGTTGGCATCCTCCGGGTGGCGCTTCTTAAGGCGTAGGTATACACTGCCCACACCCCATGCCATCTTCCCGAATCTGGGGTATAGCATATCCTCGGCCTCCCTGCTGATTTGCAGGACGTGCTGGCCCTTGTTATCGGGCTTCGCGACATGGAGAACCTGCCAGTCAGCGGTTGGCACATCAGGATTCTGCCACCTTAAAAGTCGTAGAGCCTGGTCTTGGGGCACGATCCGTGGAAACAGCACCTTCGCCTTTGGCACGGAAGGTATACGCGTTCTATCCACTACCTCCAGCTTAGAGCCCTCCCATGGATCGGCCATGGCGGCTACGGTGTCGGTGACCCACTTCAGGGTGAGGTCATCCCGACAACTTAGAATTTTTAGCCCATTGAGCCAACCTGCACCATCGAACGTGGTGGGTGCGGCATCGGGAGTCTCCATCCTTTTCATCATGGCGTCCAGCAGCTTGGTCTCTACCACTCTCCACTGCTCTGGCGACATTTTGCCATTGGGATCGTTATTGTTGACGAGGGCTACGATTAGGTGTCGTTTCGCCACGTCGCTAGCAGACTCCTTCGGCTTTCGTGTTGGTCGGGGCCGTTTGCCAGCGGGCACCTCGAATCTGGCGGCTTCCGTTGAGCGCTGACGTTTTGCGGCCAGTCGCTCCTCTACAACGTTGGCATACTGATTGCTGGACGCCTTCATGCTGGCCTTTTCAGCAAAATGTGTTCGACCCTCTTTAATCTTCTGTTCGGCCCACAGAAGCTTGCTCCTCTCCTCAGGAATGAGGTCGCCGCCACTGTTGAGCCGAGCTCTGATTTTTAGAGCCGCCTTGTATTAGGCCTTCGCTTTCATGCCCTCTTTCGTTCGTTTGGGCCCGGCCTTACTAGAGGTTCCGGCACCCTCACGAACGGAAGATAGCAGAAGCTTTGCTTCGGCCTCTTTAGTGATGCTTCCACCGTGTGAGTCACAGTTCGAGTCTGTATCGACTACGGCACTGGCTCTCCACAGCTTGGCCTCACATTTTGTGTTTGTATTAGTTGTTGTTGTTGTGGCAGTAGCGTTACAACCACCATGGCCTGCTCCAACCATTGCGGAGGTGTGACCGCTGGCGACACGTAGAGACGATTGCTCCTCCCCGTGCCCGTCGGTGGTTGCAGTCACGCCGTCCACCGACGTTTGGGCTGATATCCCAGCCCCGGTTGATACTTTATTTGTGTACATAATAACGACCATTAGCGATTTTTCTGTCAGGGGAGTCTACCCTTAGCGTTCTTAGCCTGCCGCCAGGCCCCTCGAGCAATGGCTCAGGTCGCAGTACCTCCGAGTAGCCGAAGCTGCCAGAGAATACTGTGCCGTTGCCTTAGCTAGACACTGCACAACCTTGGATGTAGGCGCGCAAGTGACACTAGGTATTACCCGTTTACTCCGTGGAGGGTACAGCTCGAGGGATTTTGCCAGCCTTTATCGATATATAACTCCTTACCAAAATTACTGCTGCACAATCTAGCTCTGACTTTCATCGGAATACTAGCTCTCCAATAATATACTATAAAAGTTGAGTAACTTTGTGCGTTCATATTCGTGCATATAGAATCTCGATTCGTTCTGCTACATATGTGGTATCTACATTGCCAATACGAAGTTTAGAATAAACTTCACCAAAAGATTTCAAAATATTTTTAAGGATTTCTTTGGAATCGAACCCAAAAATTTGAAAGAAGATTGGGCACCAACATTTATATGCACTTCGTGCCTATCACATTTGTCAAAAAAACAAAACAAAAAGTAAGTACCACATTATATTATGATGAAATCAATTCATCTTCAGAAAATACTAACAATTTCTTTTCTTTTTAGATATACTTTTCAATTTTCAAGACCTATGA
>JAWNNH010000203.1:0-14579 GCA_035043045.1 Hirtodrosophila alboralis | reverse complement strand
ATATCATATAGCTGCAAAAAAAACTAAATTTCTAATATTGAAGATATTATACTAAATATATATGTATATTATACAATATATATTATTATACTATTCATTATATTATATTGTATTGAAACGATATATATAGTTTTGGTAATCTAAAGATAATCATTTCTATCTTGTTCCTAGGTAATTTTTCTAAAAATTGTTAATAGTTTTAAATTTGTAAGTGTATATATATTTTTCTCTTATTAAATCAAATTTTGGTTATAAGAGCAGAAAAAATCAGCCAGAATTCTAGCTAAAAGTTCGTTTGAATACTGTGTATTCAATTCTCACCTGCCGTCAAGTGTTAACTAAATGCCTTCTATGTCAGTAAACTTAATCTTAATATAATATTTTTTTAATGTAGAAAAAAAATTATTTTCCAATAAAAAAAGAAGTTAAGTCTTCTATGTATGATTTTTTCATATAGTAGCTCTCATTTAAAATTTAGTTACAATTTTTTTGTAGACTAAGAAAAGACTGAAAATAACTGTCTGATTTATTACTTGTACATATGTACTGTCTGATTCAATATACTAACAAAATTGTATGTATGTAGCAGAGATCTGCAGTGAGTGGACAAAACGCGCTTGTGAACATACTCAATAAAAAACAAGGGTATAACAATACGAAACAATACGATTACGACGCACTGTGAATATGAGTTAATGAGTTTTCACTTAAGTATATATTGAGTAATACTCATGAATTCAATCACACATGTGTGAAGCATATGCTCACGTGAGTGAGTGGCATATGAATGTGAACGATCAAGCAGTTTCACTCACAATATATACCATGAACGTAAAATAACTCATGAAAAAACGAAATCACTCACAATGTAGTGAAATACTTGTTCTGGTAAATTTTGCTGTGTAGTACAGATCGTTTTTTGTTTTCAGTAAACTTAATCTTAAGATAATATTTTTTTAATATAGAAAAAATTATTTTCCAATAAAAAAAGAAGTTAAGTCTTCTATGTATGATTTTTTCATATAGTAGCTCTTATTTAAAATTTAGTTAAAAATTTTTTCAGACTAAGAAAAGACTGAAAATAACTGTCTGATTTATTACTTGTACATATGTACTGTCTGATTCAATATACTAGCTAAGTATTTAAACCTTCGAGTGTTAAGATTCAATGTACTGTTTGGTTTTTGTTTTGTTTGTTTTTGTTTTTGTTTGCTGGCCATTAAACGCCAAATTTATCAATAAATGTAGCGCTTGTTTGTTGCTGGTTTTTGTTTTCTTATGGTAGGGTTATTCATATAAACTTACTTTAAATGTGAGAGAGTGTGAGAGTGAGAATATCTCTCTCTATCTCTATCGCAATCTCTCCCTCTCTTACTCTTTATCTGCGTCTCTCTGGCTCTCCCGTTTTGTTTTCATTTGATTAATTCAATTCCAACTCTAGCGATGATCTAAGTAAAACGTCGTCGTCTTTGTTGTATGCAAAATGTTGCTGCTGTTGTGTTTTTTTTTTTGTTCTTGCTACATCTGGCGAAAACTTTAAATAAGCAAGTAAAGCAACAAATACAACAACAATCAGCTTGTCAGTCAGCAAGTGCCCGCAATTGCCAGCCAAAAAATTAATGTGCGTTTAATTCGAGCAAATTAAATTTTGAGAACGTTGCCGTCGACGTTTCTGCCAGGCAATGTACTCACCTACACGCCCACTCACATATACACCCACGTACCCAAACATACATACATACATACATATGTGGATAAATAGACCAGCAACAGCTACCAAGTACAGTGCACATTGGGCGGAAACGCCTTTTTTTTGGCAAAAACCCCCAAAAAAAAAGTTTATATTTTTATGGTTACAATATTTTTTCCAGTGAATAATTGTCCCACCTCATCGAAAATATTTAATTTATATTTTATTATGGAACCCTCGTCTTACGCCAGCCCTCCAAAGTTAGCTTTTTGTGCCACGTGGTTTCTGTACGCAGTCTGATTGAAAAATTTGTAAATATTTGACAGTCTCGCATTTTTAAACGGTTTGACTAATTTTAATACCTCAAAATGGAAAATATGCATCAAAGTATGTAGAAAAGTATTATATATGTGTTTAATCATATGTGCTTCTGTTTCGTTATTTTTTCAATGGTATTAATAAACCATAATTTTGTTGAATCTAACTTCAATATAGTTGTGTTTCGTGGAGCATATCTAGTAAGATACAGTAGGATTCAAAAAAGTGATTATGTGGTAGTATGTGGTATTATATATATTTATATAGATTTTAAAGCATTTGCGGATTTTTGCGGTTTTTCGAAATATTTTAATAAGTGTAGTAATAGTAATATCATGCGAATATGAAATTTGTTCGATTAAATTCAAAAAATTTTGTGAAGAGACGCTTCGTTTGCATTTGACAACAATTTAACAGACGTAGTTCACCGTGCTTTGGATTCTTCTGATCCTTATTTATCAAGCATCACTTCAAAAAAGCCTTCAAAATCACAAAAAAAAAAAAAAAAAAAAAAAAAAAATTAATTCAAAATTCACAAATAATATGAGCTGCAAATTCTCCAAGTTTCAAGTTTCTAGCTTAAAAATTACAGTTTTTGCCAAAAAAAAAAGCCGTTTCCGCCCAATGTGCAGTGGGACCTCGGGATCCAAAATTGAACAGGCGAAATGCTTCATCTTTACCTCCCTCTAAGTCCCCAAATATTTAGAAGTTTGTACTCACGTGCACACTCAATTGCCCTCTAAGCAGGTAATCGGCAGAGCAATCAAGCAAATTAATTTAAGGCAATGATTCTTGGATTCGCACTTAAATATTATAGAATCAGGAATGAACTGGCTCCCTTCGCAAAGTCGAAGCTAAGTATATACCCTTGCAATGGTCTTTTAAAAAAATCAATATTTGACCGATCGCTTCTATGGCGGCTATTTAAAAAGTGGTTCGATGTTAATCACACTTGATTAGATTATACAGAACAATTTTAAAAAATTTGGATCTGGTGAGCTTGGTTCTGATATCTAAGTTTTTCATAAATAATTCAGCTATATAATACAAACTCGGTCAGATTGTACAATTCATAACACTACACTACAGCAAAAAAGTAGCTGGGCTCTCATAGACTACTCTTGATGTATTTTCGAGCGCTGATTTCAAAAATCCAAACCTTTTTTTTCCCAAAGAATGGTTTTCGAGAAAACCGCGACTAGCTAGTTTTTTAAAAGTCTTTCGACTTATTTCTTCATATTTACATCAGATCTTATTTGATCCTAAATAATAACAATTCAACAGTTAATTGTTTCCCCTTTCTAACGGTATGCCTTTTATGCGGATCAAATGCGAATTGATGTCATTATAAATCCTCAAAGTTGAAAAATGTAAACTTTTATGCATTTTTGAAAAATTGCTGAATTTCAAGTGGTCTTTTAAAAATTTAAACAATTCGTTTAAATACTTTTTAAGATTTATAATGTTAGACAATTCTTTTACGAATATTTCAAGTATATATTTGTCCAAATCGGTCAGTAAAGGTGATAGTTATTCAGCAATTAGTAAAAATACCCAAGATAAAATTTACGTTGTTCATCACAATTCCAGCCATCTTTGAAGATGAGAAGTTACAACTGACTAGAAATTTTAGATATTACAGCGATTTGAATGGATTGTTTGCTTTATTTAGAGAGAATAATGATCCTGAAGATTGGTTTATCTTTATCGAATATTTCGGGTTTAATTTTTCCGTAGACAATATGCAACATTTTTTCTTTTAATACACCAACGCATCACTGTTTTACTATTATTTAAAAAAAAAAATGGTTTGCATTTTTGAAATCAGCGCCCAAAAATACATCAAAGAAAGTATATGAGAGCTCAGCTCCCTCGATTAAAAAAAATTTGTAAGCTAGTGTAATTTGACAATGCTTTTCATACAACCGACTGTTCATATGGGAGTCATTCGATATATTGGTCCGATTTTAATGAAACTTCACACTGCTTTGATTATAATACTACAGCGATCTGCGAAGTTTGATATTGATACCTTGGAAAACAATTTTTCAATCGATCGTAACTATGGTCTATGGTCCGATCCGGCTGATTTTAAAATATGTACTGTCTGCAACAAAAAGAAGCATCTGTACAGACAGATAGAGGCACGGACGGACAAACGGACATGGCTATGTCCTTCTATGCGTTACACATTTTGTGGCAAAATTATAAAACCCTTTTGGAGGGGTATAACAATATTAAAAGTTGTATGAAGTTTTTGCATATTTGCGAAACGGAGGCAATTAGGAATATATTTTTCGGGCTATCTCTCAAGGGGAAACGTCAAATTTTCTGACCCAGATCAATTGGGAGAATGTTCTTGGCTTATTGTATTACATGTGTACCAAATTTGTATGCTTTAGTTTTATTCGATAGGCTTAGAGGCAGACTGCACAAATCCAACAGAACCCTTTTCGCTTTAAGAAGCATAATAAAGTCAAGATTTCAAAATATTATATTAAAATATTATATTCCCCAAAAATTGATCTGTAAAATACAAAGCGCTTGTAGACATGATTTAAATAATATATTTCTTCTTTTGCTTTGAATAATCCAGAGGTCGGAATCGGCATCAATCTGTCATAAGTGCAACGAGGTCATACAGCAGCGCATCATTACGGCTCTGGGAAAAACCTGGCATCCTGAACACTTTGCCTGCAAGGACTGCCAGCGGCCCATCACTGAGGCGACCTTCAATATACAGAACGAGGAGCCGGTATGCTCGGAATGCTTTGTAAGCAAATATTCAGGCACCTGCTTCGGTTGTAATAAGCCTATTATGGAGGTAAGTACCTATACACGTTATAATTTTTTTTTATTTTCGTTGTAGTTAGTAAATCTATAATCCTATGCATAGGACATAGCTCTAAGCCCGATGAAAAACCTTGCATTCTTGATAGTGTTGTGAGCGAGCTTTAGACTCAAAGGATGTACAAAATATCCAATAGGTATGAAGGTCGCAGTACACATGCCTCATTGATAATAATAATAGTAATCTTCATCTGAAGAGAAGGAAAAAACCAAAGTTCGACATTTAGAAACAAATTTTAAAATTGATGAAAACATTTTTTTTATATCAACATATTTTTTTTATACCCTTGCATTAAAATTTCGTCTCGAAATGTGTCATGCAGTGAAGGAGACGTCTAAGACCCCATAAAGTATATATATTCTTGATCAAGACGACGAGCTGCGTCGATATAGCCATGTCCGTCTGTCTGTCTGTCCGTCTGTCCGTCTGTTTCTATGCTTACTTTATGGCTTTATCCTGAGCTATCTTGATGAAAATTGGCACGGATGCAATGTAGTTTGTATGTAAAAATCGGCCCCAATCAGATCACTATATCATACATATCGGTCCAAAAAATTGTTTTTTAAGTTATCTAAACCAAACTAGGCAATCCGACTAAGTTTCATCAAAATCGGGCCACTATATCTTATAGCTCCCAAAGGAACAATCGGTTGAAAAGTGCTTGTATGACGACTTATTTGCTTTTTAAGATATCGAAGTTAAACTAAACATTTTGATCAATTTGTAGAATCTGACCAAGTTTGATCAAAATGAGACCACTATATCATATAACTGTCATAGAAACAATAGGGTGAAAAAGAAGTTCTTCTATGCAAAACTGTTTTGATTTTCAGGATATCAGTATTAAACTCACCATATAGATATAGAAATTTGTTTTGTAATTTCTGATAAAGTTTGACTGAAATTGGACTACTGTGTCATATAGCTGCCATAGGAATAATCGGTCGAGTATTCAAAATTTTCTTAGAAGACCATTGCAAGGGTATATGGCTTCGGCGTGAAGATTGCCGTTTCCTTCTTGTTATTATTATGGACGTTGATTTACTAACGAATATCACATTCAAATGGCCCAAACGACACCATGCAAGGGCTTGTTAACCCGCGGACCAAGGCAGAATAGCAACCCAACTCCCGCCCAACCGGTAGAGGGGCAAAATAAATAAATACATATATTTTACAATGCAAGACAAGAAAATACCAAAAATATACTTAAAAGATCTAAACATGAGAAAAGATGAAAATGTAATAACGTTATAAGAGAGTGAATAGAAAGAGTATTAACTATAATATGAGAAAGATTATTATTGTTAGCACAAAGGACTCGGATAGGATTATGAATAGCATAGTTATTACTGCAGTTTTGAAGAGAAAGAGGAAGACAGTTTTTAGTAGTTCTGATCTGAACAGCAAAACTAATTTGGCTATTAATTCGGAAGAATCAATTGCACGATTAATTAATTTGTGTTGGAAAATTACACCAAGCATTGTTCTACGATCAAAAAGAGAGGGACGATTTATTAATAAAAGGAGGCATGCGAATATTAGTATTCCAGCTAAGACCCCTGAGGGAGAAGAGCAGGAATTGTTTTTGTACAGATTTTATTCTGTCCTGATGAGTCTTATATTGGGGACACCATATACAAGATCCATATTCCAGAATAGGAAGAGCAAGTAAAGTGTAAAGAGATTTAGTAATATATGTAACCCAGGACTCCAAAGACTCGGTTAGCAATAGAAGAAATATGCTTGTTAAACTTAAGCTTGGGATCAAAACGAATTCACAAATCAGTAACCGCCTCTCTTCGTTCAAGTGGCTTCATATTGAGAACATACCTATTTAAAAATGGCATACGACTACTTAAAGACATTATGTTACATTTACAACAATTAAGGTTTAATAAATTTACTTTACACCAGATTTGAAAACTGTCAAGATCAGTTTTCAACCTGAGACCAAAAAGAGAATTAGCACCCGACAACCAAAGCTTAACATCAACGGCATACATCAGAACCCAAAAGTGTCTTATATCAGAAGGTAGATCATTTATAAAAATCGTAGATAACAAGGGGCCAAGATGGCTTCCTTGCGATACTCCGGATGTTACTTGAACATATTTGGATAGTAAGCCCTTAACAAATACTTTTTAAGTTCTTAAAGTAAGATAATTCGAAATCCAAAGAATTAAGCTATTTTTAAATCCCAGAAGATTTAATATGCGAAATAAAAGAGAGAGATTAACGGAGTCAAAGGCTTTACTAAAATCAATTACTCATAAATGACATCTGCTTGCATTTTATTTCGAAAAACATGTATAACAAAAGCATTAAATTCCACTTGGTTAGTGGTAGTAGATCTATATTTCACAAAACCATGTTGACAAAGTGAAATTATAGATTTACATAAATATTGAAGTTGAGAAGTTATTTATTTCTCAAAAATCTTAGGCATAGCAGACAACCTATGAAATTTTTTTTTTGAATCACAGGGGTTTTTGAAGCTGGGCACTTTTTTGAATTTATTCATATTAATAGTTCCTGTGGCCTTATTTTATTATTTTAGATCAAATTTCTCAGGCATGGTCCAATGGAAGCTATATGAAAAAATATAAATCTAGCATATAAATTAAACTGTATAGATCATTTCGATATCTTGACAATCAAAAATGTTTTTCATGCAAGCACTTTTTGACCAATTATTCCTATAGAAGCTATAAGATATACTTATTCACAAATCTGCGAGTTTGCTTTCGATATCTTGAAAACAAAAAAGCTTTTTATACAAGCACTTTTAATGAAATTGAGGTGTCTCCGATTGCTCCTATGGGGGCTATAAGGTATAGTGGTTCGATCGGCCTGAGTAAAACATACAAACTACCTATAACAACAACTCACATGTGAGGCAAATTTCATGCATATATTTTTTTGCTTTACAACCCATTTTAATGGATACAGAATGTTATGAAAATACAAATGTATGTTTAAGACAATAAAAAAAGCGCTGCAAAGCACGACGAGCAAGCTAGTATACATTTTTATTGCTCGTTTGAGACTATACTGAGCCTATCATACACATTTTACATTTTATTTAACTAATTTATATTTTTATTATGACTATTTCTCAGCGTACCATCAAGGCAATGGAGCAGTCATGGCACGAGGAGTGTTTTGTATGTGCCGGCTCATGCAAGAAGCCCTTGGCCGGCAGCTCATTCTACGATCGGGACGGACGTGCATACTGCCGCATCGATTTTGAGCATCTGTTTGCCGCCCGCTGTGCTGGCTGCAGTGATCGCATAACGGAAAATGCGATTGTTGCACTGAATGCTAAGTGGCATCGGGATTGCTTCAAGTGCAAGGTAAAAGTTAGCGATGAAACACATTATTCATTGATTTTTTTAATTCTGACACTATTAAGAGTTTTGTCGATCTCCTGACGTTACTTTTTACCAACTACGACGTACAAGCCTCACAATGTATAGAAACTTATGAGATTTTTTGGAAAATCTGCCACAGTTGCCGATTGATTAATCTGATTTGAAAAATTGTATGCTCATAGCATAGAGAAATACCTAGCACATCGAATGCAATAGATAGATAATTTCAGAAAATGTTGCCAAGTTTGTTTCGATGTATGGAAAAGTATTTTAAATTTCAAACTCTGTTATGCTTTTGAAACTAAGCGCAGATTCCTTTTATACCCTTGCAAAAGGGTATTATAATTTTGTCACGAAATGTGTAACGCATGGAATGAGACGTCTTCTTTAATCAGCCGAAACGTACCACGAAATCTGCCATAGAAACGATCGGTCAAATAAATTTTTTCGAGATATCAAAATCAAACTCAACAGTTCGATGTAGAACTACGAATTGTACAATCCCACCAAGTTTCATCAAAATCGGATTACTATATGCTTTAGCTTGTCTTTGGATAGCTTAGTTTTTCTATACAAACCTATTTTGTTCTTCAAGATATCAGAGTCAAACTCACCATAGCGACATAGAAATTTGTTGTGTACTGTTTGATAAGGCTTGAATAAAATCAGATTGCTGGTCGAATATTCAAAATTTTCTTCGAAGACCATTGTAGGGGTATATGAATTCGGCGTGCCGAAGATAGCCGTTTCTTTCTTGTTATGTCTACAGTAGTACATATATATTTCAAAAAGCGACGAAAGGATCAATATATCTATTATATATAGCTTATATACAGCTGCGGTAAAAATAATAGTAGTGCCACCAGACATAAAATTAAAACATTGATATTTCGTAGGTACATTCGAACTTTTGTTTTCTGACATTGTCAGATCATAGTGTTGAATAAGCTTTTATGAAAAAGTATCATTAGGACATAAAAGCTTTTTTCATTTTTAAGATTCTCCGCTTTTTCGTGATCAACCCTTAATTTGAGCCGGTCAAAATAATAGTAGTGAACTAATTAAAACTAAAAAAAATTATTTTAAGCAAGAAAAGATTATGATTTGGTATTTATTATTGTAATTTGATAAATTACAATATATTTTATAAAATTTTATTTGCTTAGACTTGCAACAAAGGAGCGTGGCAAGCCTTACACTTCTGAGAAGCGTGCTCTTATTAAAATATTGATTTTTGAAGGGAAAACTTTGAAAGAAGTGCAAAATTTGATTGAAGGCTCGTCAATCATGATGAGATCCATCAAAAAAGTACTCGCCAAAAAAAAAGAAAAGTGGAAGATCTCGAATCATGTCCTAAAAACCAGTGACAAATGTTGAGATGTATTCGAAGCGCGACACGTTTGCTCTTGCAATACCTATAAAAAAAGGACTTAGGTATGGACTAAGTTATAGAAATGATTCGTAGATGTTTGAGGAAAAATAATCTAGTAGCAAGAAGCTTGAGAAAAGTTCCGTTTTCGAATAAAATACCTGTCCAAAAGTGAAAACGGTTTTCTAAAGAACATAAAAAATGACCGCTTGAGAAATGGAGAACTATTGTGGTCGGATGAGTCCAAAATTGTGTTGTTTGGTAGCCGAGGATCTCGACAATATGTAAGGCATTCACAAAATTCCGAATGTCAGCCTAGATTCACTTCCAAGGCCGTCAAACATTACATATATATAATATATAGCTTTAATAGGAATGATCATTTCCAAATTATATTGCTGTATGGGAAACTCTTGTCTTTATCAAGATATTTTCACCAAACCTATTTAATCTATCTCTCATTATGAGTTAAAGCATCTGACCAAGTTTGATCAAAATCATATAGTTTTCCTAAGCACCACAGTGGTGTTTTAAATACAAAACTACAGCTGGTGTTGCTTTGCAATATCCCTATCTACATAACTTTCCAAGGTCAAACTGAAAGGGTCTCATTAGTTTTTAAGCACTGTATCTTTCACGGTAAAGAAAACTAAAGCGGATTTGTATTTCAAACACTTCTATATTATATTTGAATTACATCAATCAAAAATTGTAATTTTTAGATATTGTGCCCAATAAATCCTGGTGTACTCTTTAGTCTAGTATACATATGTAAATCCTGGGAAAAAATTTTAGATTCATATGTGCTGATTATTCTCTAATTGAATAAAATATGGTTTTTGCTTAAATCATAAAAATAAGAAACGGCTATCTTCGGCATCTTTTAAAAAAATGTTGAAAGCTCGACCGACAATTCCTATTGCAGTCATATGATATAGTGGTCCGATTTTATTCAAGCTTTATCAGACATTACAGAAAATTACAGAAAATACAGAAATTTCTATTTCGATCTGGTAAGTTTGATTCCAAAATCTTGAAAATCAAAACAGTTTTGCATAGAAGTACTAATTTTTTAAACAATCGCTCCAATGAATTTCAATCAAGCATTCACAGATTATTCAAATCGTAATTACACATCGAACTGTTAAGTTTGATTTCGATATTGTGATGATTGTTCCTATCGGAGCTATAAGATATTGTGGTCCGATTTTGATGAAACTTGGTCAGTATGGGTCAAAGATATGTCAATTGATGCGCAAGACATTTTTCAAATAATTATAAGGGTAACATTTTCAAAATCACAACACCAGGCGATTTTACATAAAAAAAAACTCAAGAATTTCGATACATTTTGGTAAAACGTAAATTAAGAGTTGCAGTCGTCTTGTCATTACATATGGCTCTTTCTATCGTGTTTGTTACTGATATTGATATTTTTCTACTAATTATAGAAATGCGGCACGCCCATAACGGCCAGCACATTTGCTGTGGAGGATAACAAGCCGCTGTGCACGGCCTGTTCCGGCTAGGCTGGGATGCTGGGCACTACCTTACGAACACCTCCCAGCGCAAATACACGCACACATCGATATACATACTTATATAATAGATGTTTTGGTATTGTAGTATTCGCAATTGTTGAACAAAGTTAATACATAACAAAATCTTAGCTTAAAACAACAAAATTCGAAATCAACGAAGCTAACAGAAGGCCCAAACGGCAGTGGGATCAAACTATTTCTGACATCCCACTTAAATATTTATTTGTTAAATGCCCTTAACAAAAAAAAAAAAAAAAACAAAAAAAACGCATTTATAACACTTGAAAGATATATCAGCGCTTATTTACTTTGAGGGTGCTGCTTTGTCTGTGAATTATCGAATGTTTTTATTAAAATATTAAGCTAATTTTCCTATACAACAATTAAAAAAAATTCTTGTCTCCCAAGCTTTTTGATTAAGTGAAAATAACTTCGAACGTATGTAATGATATTAAAGATGTTTTTTATTTTTTTTTAAATAATAAAATTGCCTATCAATCTGTCATTCTTAAATTATATAATTCGTTCAAGAGTTATTAGAGTTTGAAATTTAAAATTTTGCACTTAAATTTGTACATTAAAAAAAATATCTATGTCTTCTGCAATTGTTTCTCCAAAATTAGAATTTTGGTTTTTTGTATCACTCTTTAGATTCATAGACTTACCAATTGTAACACCCATTAAAACATTTTTATATCCTTGTAAAATGGTATAATAATTTTGTGTCGAAATGTGTAATGCATAAATTGAGATGGCTCTGACCCCATAAAGTACATATATTCTTCATGTCCGTCTGCCCGTCATACTCTTCGCTTACTTTTGAGCTTTTTCTTTGAGCTATCTTGATGAAACTTTGTACGGATGCATATATGTAGTTTGTATGTAAAAATCGGACCCAATCGGAACACTATCATATACATAGCTGCCACAGGAACGATCGGTCAAAAATTTTTTTTCAAAATATCAAAACTAAACTTGGCATATCGATGTAATATTATGTCACCAATTCGACCAAGTTTCATTTAAATCGGACTACTTATAGCTCCCATCGGAACAATCAGTCGAAAAGTGCTTGTGTAAAAAACTTTTTTGTTTTTTAAGATATCGAAATTAAACGCAATAGTTAGATGTAAAATTATGATTTGTATAACATAACTAAGTTTGATAAAAATCGGACAACCATATCATATAACTGTCATAGTAACAAATAGGTCTAAAATGAGTTCTTCTATAAAAACTTTTTTGATTTTTAAGATTTTTAAGATATCAGATGACTTACCATATCGATACAGAAATTAGTTATTTACTATCTACTAAAGTTTGAATTAAATCGGACCACTATATCATATAGCTGCCATAGGAACAATCGGTCGAGTACTCAAAATTGTTTTTAGAAAAACTGACTGACGACTGATATTTATAATTTTTATTTATTTATTTTAAAATTCGTGAGCCTACCAAAGAGTGATATAAAAAACCAACGGAGAAAAAATTTCACAAAAAATAGCTTTTTTTAAAATATGCATATTTTAATGCAACATTTTCATTTTAATTCTTAAAAAGTTTTGAACGAAATATAAAAATTAGGAATTTTATAGAACAGGTTGATAGACAGTTATATTACCTATTCAAAAATAATATCATTAAGTTATGTTCAGAGTTATTCTTACGTAACCAAAGCTACCTTTTTGAAAACTCGAAAATATAGCTTTTTCGATTATCTCGAAAACTGTTCCGGCATCCAATTTTAAACTCAAAAATGCTTGGGATACAAAAAGTGGTTGCATTGTGCTATTTGTAGTTGTTACACATAAAATCAGTAACTTTTGACTAGCTTACACGCACTTTCTCTCGCTCCATTTACTTACCTATTATGTTATCTCTTTCTTAATTGAGTTGTTATTCTCAAGCTATGAAAAATATTTTATTGAAATATATGACAATTAATCTTGATATTTATAATCGTTACAAATTTTTTAAATTAAGAGTAGTATCGTGTTTCACTTATCACCAACAAAATATTTCTTAGATTAAAATAACAATATACCACAAAAATTTTTTCAATTTGCCTGAAAATAAGCTAGGCGAAAGTGTTTTATCCTGGGGCTCTGTTTAATTTAAAGAAGTAAGTGCCTTGGTTTTTATTGTCGGTTCTATGATTGAATTTCGATGTTTTGGATCATTTGAGTGATTATAATAAAAATTTTGTTTCGTTCTGGTAGATAGATTGATCGGAGAAGCACTCAAATTCATGCATGATAACGTTCCTTGTCATCAGAGCAGGATGACCAACATTTTTTCACAAAAGTTAGGGTCAAACTATGGATTGACAAGTCCAAGGTCCAAATTTGAATATAATTGAAAGTACATAAGTATACTCACCTATATTACCTTTGAGATTGGGGCGCTCTGGATAGATACTTTCTTGGATCGGAATTGGGTGATAAATGAGTTATTCTTTCCAAAAATGTTCTAATTTTAAAAATATCAGAGCCAAACTCAATATATCGATGTGTAATAATAAAATTTAAAAATAATAATAATTATAAAAATAAATAAAAAATGTTAAAAAATAAAAAATAAAATAAAATTGGTAAACAAATTGTATTTGCAAATAATTTGTCTTTCTTTTTATTAAAAAAAAAAATTTTTTTTTTACCTTGCACTTGTTTAACACTTTTTAATAATAAAGAATATATATCATGAATAAACTACCCTCACAACAGCGTCAATCATTTTTCATTTGGATTTGTTACTACGATGGAGTATATGTTTACAATATAAAAATGTTTTTCCTGTTTGGAGCTGGTACGCAACATTTTCTTAACGGCTACATTTCATTAACACTAAGGTTGCTATTAAGATAAATAGTTTTAAGTTAGAGGATATATATACATGAACAAAGCTAAGCACTATAGTCAGATTTCGACCACACACGCAACCACATCTAATATGGAGCTGTCATTCTATTAACTCATTAAAGTCTTTTTAAAAAACCATAGTTTCGAGACATTCTTAAAAGAGAAATTCAATTGCGCGAGCTTCTTAAAGTATAAATATGCATTAAGTAAAGTTAAAAGTAAAAGTAAAAAATTTTTTTGCACCAGGCTTAAAAAAAAATTTCTTGCGTATAAAATTTATCTAAACAAATTTTAATTTTTAAGAATAAAATCTAATAAAAAAAAATTTTATTTCTATTATTAAAATCTTTTTTTCAGCTCTTTATCTTCATCGGCATTTACAAATAAAGAAAATCTGTGTTTGATCGTTAATTTACGCCTCATTTAGTAATACGCCCACTCTCATTTTAATATCAAATAGTTCCTTGAAGTTTTGAGATTACTCATTCTAGAATTCAAAAACAATATTTCAACTAGTTTAAAAGTTAAAGATTTTCGCCACCAACTTGAACGAAACCAGTCGCCATGCAATGCAC
>JAWNNH010000202.1:0-20654 GCA_035043045.1 Hirtodrosophila alboralis | reverse complement strand
ATATCTTAAAAAGCAAATAAGTCGTCATACAAGCACTTTTCAACCGATTGTTCCTTTGGGAGCTATAAGATATAGTGGCCCGATTTTGATGAAACTTAGTCGGATTGCCTAGTTTGGTTTAGATAACTTAAAAAACAATTTTTTGGACCGATATGTATGATATAGTGATCTGATTGGGGCCGATTTTTTCATACAAACTACATTGCATCCGTGCCAATTTTCATCAAGATAGCTCAGGATAAAGCCATAAAGTAAGCATAGAAACAGGCGGACAGACAGACAGACGGACAGACAGACAGACGGACATGGCTATATCGACGCAGCTCGTCGTCTTGATCAAGAATATATATACTTTATGGGGTCTGAGACGTCTCCTTCACTGCATGACACATTTCGAGACGAAATACCCTTTAATGCAAGGGTATAAAAAAAATATGTTGATATAAAAAAAATGTTTTCATCAATTTTAAAATTTGTTTCTAAATGTCGAACTTTGGTTTTTTCCTTCTCTTCAGATGAAGATTACTATTATTATTATCAATGAGGCATGTGTACTGCGACCTTCATACCTATTGGATATTTTGTACATCCTTTGAGTCTAAAGCTCGCTCACAACACTATCAAGAATGCAAGGTTTTTCATCGGGCTTAGAGCTATGTCCTATGCATAGGATTATAGATTTACTAACTACAACGAAAATAAAAAAAAATTATAACGTGTATAGGTACTTACCTCCATAATAGGCTTATTACAACCGAAGCAGGTGCCTGAATATTTGCTTACAAAGCATTCCGAGCATACCGGCTCCTCGTTCTGTATATTGAAGGTCGCCTCAGTGATGGGCCGCTGGCAGTCCTTGCAGGCAAAGTGTTCAGGATGCCAGGTTTTTCCCAGAGCCGTAATGATGCGCTGCTGTATGACCTCGTTGCACTTATGACAGATTGATGCCGATTCCGACCTCTGGATTATTCAAAGCAAAAGAAGAAATATATTATTTAAATCATGTCTACAAGCGCTTTGTATTTTACAGATCAATTTTTGGGGAATATAATATTTTAATATAATATTTTGAAATCTTGACTTTATTATGCTTCTTAAAGCGAAAAGGGTTCTGTTGGATTTGTGCAGTCTGCCTCTAAGCCTATCGAATAAAACTAAAGCATACAAATTTGGTACACATGTAATACAATAAGCCAAGAACATTCTCCCAATTGATCTGGGTCAGAAAATTTGACGTTTCCCCTTGAGAGATAGCCCGAAAAATATATTCCTAATTGCCTCCGTTTCGCAAATATGCAAAAACTTCATACAACTTTTAATATTGTTATACCCCTCCAAAAGGGTTTTATAATTTTGCCACAAAATGTGTAACGCATAGAAGGACATAGCCATGTCCGTTTGTCCGTCCGTGCCTCTATCTGTCTGTACAGATGCTTCTTTTTGTTGCAGACAGTACATATTTTAAAATCAGCCGGATCGGACCATAGACCATAGTTACGATCGATTGAAAAATTGTTTTCCAAGGTATCAATATCAAACTTCGCAGATCGCTGTAGTATTATAATCAAAGCAGTGTGAAGTTTCATTAAAATCGGACCAATATATCGAATGACTCCCATATGAACAGTCGGTCGAAAATTTGATTGTATGAAAAGCATTGTCAAATTACACTAGCTTACAAATTTTTTTTTAATCGAGGGAGCTGAGCTCTCATATACTTTCTTTTGATGTATTTTTGGGCGCTGATTTCAAAAATGCAAACCATTTTTTTTTTCAAATAATAGTAAAACAGTGATGCGTTGGTGTATTAAAAGAAAAAATGTTGCATATTGTCTACGGAAAAATTAAACCCGAAATATTCGATAAAGATAAACCAATCTTCAGGATCATTATTCTCTCTAAATAAAGCAAACAATCCATTCAAATCGCTGTAATATCTAAAATTTCTAGTCAGTTGTAACTTCTCATCTTCAAAGATGGCTGGAATAGTGATGAACAACGTGAATTTTATCTTGGGTGTTTTTACTAATTGCTGAATAACTATCACCTTTACTGACCGATTTGGACAAATATATACTTGAAATATTCGTAAAAGAATTGTCTAACATTATAAATCTTAAAAAGTATTTAAACGAATTGTTTAAAATTTTTAAAAGACCACTTGAAATTCAGCAATTTTTCAAAAATGCATAAAAGTTTACATTTTTCAACTTTGAGGATTTATAATGACATCAATTCGCATTTGATCCGCATAAAAGGCATACCGTTAGAAAGGGGAAACAATTAACTGTTGAATTGTTATTATTTAGGATCAAATAAGATCTGATGTAAATATGAAGAAATAAGTCGAAAGACTTTTAAAAAACTAGCTAGTCGCGGTTTTCTCGAAAACCATTCTTTGGGAAAAAAAAGGTTTCGGATTTTTGAAATCAGCGCTCGAAAATACATCAAGAGTAGTCTATGAGAGCCCAGCTCACTTTTTTGCTGTAGTGTAGTGTTATGAATTGTACAATCTGACCGAGTTTGTATTATATAGCTGAATTATTTATGAAAAACTTTTTCGTTTTTCAAGATATCAGAACCAAGCTCACCAGATCCAAATTTTTTAAAATTGTTCTGTATAATCTAATCAAGTGTGATTAACATCGAACCACTTTTTAAATAGCCGCCATAGAAGCGATCGGTCAAATATTGATTTTTTTAAAAGACCATTGCAAGGGTATATACTTAGCTTCGACTTTGCCGAAGGGAGCCAGTTCATTCCTGATTCTATAATATTTAAGTGCGAATCCAAGAATCATTGCCTTAAATTAATTTGCTTGATTGCTCTGCCGATTACCTGCTTAGAGGGCAATTGAGTGTGCACGTGAGTACAAACTTCTAAATATTTGGGGACTTAGAGGGAGGTAAAGATGAAGCATTTCGCCTGTTCAATTTTGGATCCCGAGGTCCCACTGCACATTGGGCGGAAACGGCTTTTTTTTTTGGCAAAAACTGTAATTTTTAAGCTAGAAACTTGAAACTTGGAGAATTTGCAGCTCATATTATTTGTGAATTTTGAATTAATTTTTTTTTTTTTTTTTTTTTGTGATTTTGAAGGCTTTTTTGAAGTGATGCTTGATAAATAAGGATCAGAAGAATCCAAAGCACGGTGAAATACGTCTGTTAAATTGTTGTCAAATGCAAACGAAGCGTCTCTTCACAAAATTTTTTGAATTTAATCGAACAAATTTCATATTCGCATGATATTACTATTACTACATTTATTAAAATATTTCGAAAAACCGCAAAAATCCGCAAATGTTTTAAAATCTATATAAATATATATATAATAACACATACTACCACATAATCACTTTTTTGAATCCTACTGTATCTTACTAGATATGCTCCACGAAACACAACTATATTGAAGTTAGATTCAACAAAATTATGGTTTATTAATACCATTGAAAAAATAACGAAACAGAAGCACATATGATTAAACACATATATAATACTTTTCTACATACTTTGATGCATATTTTCCATTTTGAGGTATTAAAATTAGTCAAACCGTTTAAAAATGCGAGACTGTCAAATATTTACAAATTTTTCAATCAGACTGCGTACAGAAACCACGTGGCACAAAAAGCTAACTTTGGAGGGCTGGCGTAAGACGAGGGTTCCATAATAAAATATAAATTAAATATTTTCGATGAGGTGGGACAATTATTCACTGGAAAAAATATTGTAACCATAAAAATATAAACTTTTTTTTTTGGGGTTTTTGCCAAAAAAAAGGCTTTTCCGCCCAATGTGCACTGTACTTGGTAGCTGTTGCTGGTCTATTTATCCACATATGTATGTATGTATGTATGTTTGGGTACGTGGGTGTATATGTGAGTGGGCGTGTAGGTGAGTACATTGCCTGGCAGAAACGTCGACGGCAACGTTCTCAAAATTTAATTTGCTCGAATTAAACGCACATTAATTTTTTGGCTGGCAATTGCGGGCACTTGCTGACTGACAAGCTGATTGTTGTTGTATTTGTTGCTTTACTTGCTTATTTAAAGTTTTCGCCAGATGTAGCAAGAACAAAAAAAAAAAACACAACAGCAGCAACATTTTGCATACAACAAAGACGACGACGTTTTACTTAGATCATCGCTAGAGTTGGAATTGAATTAATCAAATGAAAACAAAACGGGAGAGCCAGAGAGACGCAGATAAAGAGTAAGAGAGGGAGAGATTGCGATAGAGATAGAGAGAGATATTCTCACTCTCACACTCTCTCACATTTAAAGTAAGTTTATATGAATAACCCTACCATAAGAAAACAAAAACCAGCAACAAACAAGCGCTACATTTATTGATAAATTTGGCGTTTAATGGCCAGCAAACAAAAACAAAAACAAACAAAACAAAAACCAAACAGTACATTGAATCTTAACACTCGAAGGTTTAAATACTTAGCTAGTATATTGAATCAGACAGTACATATGTACAAGTAATAAATCAGACAGTTATTTTCAGTCTTTTCTTAGTCTGAAAAAATTTTTAACTAAATTTTAAATAAGAGCTACTATATGAAAAAATCATACATAGAAGACTTAACTTCTTTTTTTATTGGAAAATAATTTTTTCTATATTAAAAAAATATTATCTTAAGATTAAGTTTACTGAAAACAAAAAACGATCTGTACTACACAGCAAAATTTACCAGAACAAGTATTTCACTACATTGTGAGTGATTTCGTTTTTTCATGAGTTATTTTACGTTCATGGTATATATTGTGAGTGAAACTGCTTGATCGTTCACATTCATATGCCACTCACTCACGTGAGCATATGCTTCACACATGTGTGATTGAATTCATGAGTATTACTCAATATATACTTAAGTGAAAACTCATTAACTCATATTCACAGTGCGTCGTAATCGTATTGTTTCGTATTGTTATACCCTTGTTTTTTATTGAGTATGTTCACAAGCGCGTTTTGTCCACTCACTGCAGATCTCTGCTACATACATACAATTTTGTTAGTATATTGAATCAGACAGTACATATGTACAAGTAATAAATCAGACAGTTATTTTCAGTCTTTTCTTAGTCTACAAAAAAATTGTAACTAAATTTTAAATGAGAGCTACTATATGAAAAAATCATACATAGAAGACTTAACTTCTTTTTTTATTGGAAAATAATTTTTTTTCTACATTAAAAAAATATTATATTAAGATTAAGTTTACTGACATAGAAGGCATTTAGTTAACACTTGACGGCAGGTGAGAATTGAATACACAGTATTCAAACGAACTTTTAGCTAGAATTCTGGCTGATTTTTTCTGCTCTTATAACCAAAATTTGATTTAATAAGAGAAAAATATATATACACTTACAAATTTAAAACTATTAACAATTTTTAGAAAAATTACCTAGGAACAAGATAGAAATGATTATCTTTAGATTACCAAAACTATATATATCGTTTCAATACAATATAATATAATGAATAGTATAATAATATATATTGTATAATATACATATATATTTAGTATAATATCTTCAATATTAGAAATTTAGTTTTTTTTGCAGCTATATGATATATTAACCAGATTTCGATAAAATTTAACTTCATTGTTGCGATTATTCCGTAGAGTCTATATGATACCGTGGTCCGATTTAGATCAAACTAAGTCACATTGTAGATATCATAATTTATTAAGAACTAGTTATTTTGGTTTTGATATCTTTCATTCAAGTATATTTTTCGACTAATTGTAATAATATATAATATTATTATACATAATATTATATTATACTAACTGCTGTATGTATAGCTTTAGTTTTGTTTGTATTTTTTAACCATTTTAGTAAATGTATACAAAAAACTAGATATATTCTTGATCAGGAGGACGAGCTGAGTCGTTATAGCCATGTCTTTTTGTTTGTCTGTTTTTATGCAAACTAGTCTCTCCGTTTTTAAGCTATCTTGATGAAAGGCAGTACAAATGTCAGAATTAGCCGAATCGAATTACTATAGCATATAGCAGCCATAGGAACGATCCGTCAAAAAAATTATTTTTCAAGATTTCAAACCAAACTTCGATGTAGTATTATAATCTGAGCAGTCTGATTAATTTAGCTCATATAGGCACAATCGGTTGAAAAGTGCTTATATGAAAGGCTTTATGGTTTTTCAAGATATCGAAATCAAACTCAATATACGATTTGCACAATCTGATCAGTTTTATCAAAATCGGGCCGCTATATCTTATAGCTGCCATAGGAAAAATTGAAGCACTATATTATATAACCGACATAGGAACAATCGGTCAAATATTCTAAATTTTCTTAAAAGAACATTCGGTGTGCCGAAGATATTCGTTTCTTTTTTGCTAATTATAATTTGGTAGTTTGCTTATTCAAATGCGATAATAAAAATATTGCACGTATGGGTCATACATACATATGTTTGTAAGTAATTTGTTTCTCTGTAGATGTAGTAGGTGTGGGTGTAGGGAGAAAACTTGCTGAAATTGTTTATGCCGGACACGAATTATAAACTGCAAACATTCACACAACAGTCCTCATAATCAAAAATTTGCCAAACAAAAATTTGCACAACGATTGTTTAAATACTTAGAAATAAGTAATACTTCGATCGAAATACGTAACATATATCACAATTGTGTGATTTTTTTAATTTTTAAAAACTAAAAAATACTAAGCAGATAAGATTTTTTAAACACGTCGTCTTAAATCGTGCGTGTTCCTGCCATAAATTTAATCACGACAAGCTTTTCACTTTTTTCAGTAAGTGGCTGACTCACTTTTATAGTGGGTTTCTATTGGTGGATGCGTTGCACATTGGGCGGAAAAGCCTTTTTTTTGGCAAAAACCCCAAAAAAAAAAGTTTATATTTTTATGGTTACAATATTTTTTCCAGTGAATAATTGTCCCACCTCATCGAAAATATTTAATTTATATTTTATTATGGAACCCTCGTCTTACGCCAGCCCTCCAAAGTTAGCTTTTTGTGCCACGTGGTTTCTGTACGCAGTCTGATTGAAAAATTTGTAAATATTTGACAGTCTCGCATTTTTAAACGGTTTGACTAATTTTAATACCTCAAAATGGAAAATATGCATCAAAGTATGTAGAAAAGTATTATATATGTGTTTAATCATATGTGCTTCTGTTTCGTTATTTTTTCAATGGTATTAATAAACCATAATTTTGTTGAATCTAACTTCAATATAGTTGTGTTTCGTGGAGCATATCTAGTAAGGTACAGTAGGATTCAAAAAAGTGATTATGTGATAGTATGTGTTATTATATATATATTTATATAGATTTTAAAACATTTGCGGATTTTTGCGGTTTTTCGAAATATTTTAATAAATGTAGTAATAGTAATATCATGCGAATATGAAATTTGTTCGATTAAATTCAACAAATTTTGTGAAGAGACGCTTCGTTTGCATTTGACAACAATTTAACAGACGTAGTTCACCGTGCTTTGGATTCTTCTGATCCTTATTTATCAAGCATCACTTCAAGAAAGCCTTCAAAATCACAAAACCTGCCAAAAGAGGTTATTGCACTTTTAAAGTTGCCAACATTTGAAGTTGCAGACCAGACATATGGAAATATATATATATGAAGTTGAAAATATATTTTAATAAAATTTACATGCATTTTTATATTTAATGGGGTTCTTTTATGTGGGCGTGGGCGAAGGCGTGGGCGAAGGCGTGGTTGCAGCTTTAAAAAAATTAATTCAAAATTCACAAATAATATGAGCCGCAAATTCTCCAAGTTTCAAGTTTCTAGCTTAAAAATTACAGTTTTTGCTAAAAAAAAGCCGCTTCCGCCCAATGTGCGTTGGGAGCGTTTGCCACTAAAATCGAAATTCGCCTGACGCACATTCAAGGCCTATGCTTTTTGCCACTGATTGTCCACTATTTATATAAATCCTCTTTGGTTTTTTGCATAGGCTGTTAGGTATGGGACACGGGCTGTGGGGTATGACAACTCGATTTTGGTAGAATTTCATAGACTGAGTTGCTGTTAATTTTCTGTTTTCAACAATCACAATTTCAAAATGAAGCCGCGAAAATTAAAATGACAAATATCCCTAGAACTGCAGAGCCTCATAAGCTTCTAATATTCTATATAAATGATGACGTTTCTTCCAGCTTCACTTTTATTTTATTCTCTTAAAAAATATACAGGATTCATGGCAGCGCCCAGGGCAGTGGACCCTTATAATTATATACATCTATGTCTAGAACTTTATTTACTTTATTATATCATAATATTTGTGATGATGGTCGACCAAAACAGAGCAAACAGTTGATTACCCCCTTTTATAATTCAGAGTATCACCACCTGCAACAAGTTCTAGAAGTTGGATTTCATATTAAGTGCATATGCTCATTTGAAATTGTACTTATCATAAAAATTCTGTTGGTTAAATTCAAAGAATGTTTATTGCTTTGTTTATTGAAGTTCTGTCCCTTGATCAGCTGATTGCAAAAGCATCCAGTGCAGTAAAAACACAATTCAAGACCTATCGCGTCAGCCTGTATCGATGACATAACAGCCCATTTTTTAATTAGGGGTTTCCACTTCAACCCTTTACCTAATAAAAGTGGAAAACTATCCCACTTTAGAGCAATTTGGTCACGGTTAAATTTAATTAAAGTTATAATCAGGTATACTATGTCCTACCTTCAATATTTAAGTTTTGCTTCAAAAACAGTTGACAATATTATATTTCTAAATTTTATATTAAAAATAAACTAAACTAAGTAAAATCAAATGTAATTTTGCCTTACTTTATCTTGATTCATATTGTTTTAATATTCTATGTACGATTAATACAAATAAAGTTGAAAATGTATTAACTTACTATGATATGTGTATGTATTTCTACAAAAAAGAAAACAAAAACAACGATCTGTACTACACAGCAAAATTTACCAGAACAAGTATTTCACTACATTGTGAGTGATTTCGTTTTTTCATGAGTTATTTCTCGTTCATGGTATATATTGTGAGTGAAACTGCTTGATTGTTCACATTCATATGCCACTCACTCACGTGAACATATGCTTCACACATGCGTGAGTGAATTCATGAGTATTACTCAATATGTACTTAAGTAAAAACTCATTAACTCATATTCACTGTGCGTCGTACTCGTATTGTTTCGTATTGTTATACCCTTGTTTTTTATTGAGCATGTTCACAAGTGCGTTTCGTCCACTCACTGCAGATCTCTGCTACATACATAAAATTTAGTTGAGCATAAAAATATGTAGTTGTGTTTGTTTAAGGCCCATCAATCAGAGCTGCCAATCAACGAGGCGCTATGTTTAGCTCTTCAAATTTGATGCTCAGAGTCAACATAAAAGTAATTGCCATTTAAGCTGTGGGGTGGTGTTGCATCTAATGACATTTCTTTGACGTCTACATTTTCCGTAGATTATCTACAATAGCTTGACAAAGTCAGAAAATGTTGCCAAGTTTGTATCTTTTATGAAAAGCACATCCATTTCAACTAATATAGCGTATGATGTAACGTTTTTTAACAAATTTGGTCAGCTGGTAAAGTACAGAATGAGACATAGCTATAGTAAGTTTAGTTAAGATATCTTGATAAACAAAATAATTTTTCTTACAACAAATTCAGATTTAAACCTAAAATATATATTATAGTTAATTCAGTTCAAATAAGCGATGTTGTACACAGAGTTAATGGGAAATTCATTTTTAATAAATTATAAAAATGGCAATCAAACTTTAAAAAAAATGTCATAATTTAAAAATAAAAAAAGGCTAGATTGACTGACTTATATATATCTTGATCATTACTAAATACTAACTAAGCCTCTATATATAATTTTAAAAGGTTTATCTCCTTTCATAATCTGTATGGATAAATATTATGCGCTTTCAACAAAAATTAAAAAAAAATTTTTTGAACATAACTCCAGACTAACAGAAATGACTTTAAAGTTTCAAATATGCAGCACTATTATTCTCGAGTAGAGCTACCACATAAATATGGTCAATTCCTAATGTTTAAAAATTGTTGCACAGTGTTATTTAAGAAAATTATAACTTTGCAAAAAATTTTATCACCGCTTCCTTATTATTTTAAACATTTTTATACCTTTGTTAAAGGGTATTATAATTTTGTCACGAATGTGTAATGCATAGCTTTTTGGCTCTGCTTCTGAGCTATCTTAATAAAATTTGGTATAGGTGCGTGTTGTTATTGCAGGTAGCTTGTATGTTTGATTCAGGCCGATCGACCACTTTATCATATAACTTCCATGAATGAAAAACTTTTTATGTTTTACAAGGTATCAAAACCAAACCAGTGTAGTATTATAATTTCTATAATCTGATTAAGTTTGACCAAAATCGTAACACTATATCTTATAGATCCCATATGAATGAAAGGGTCAAATATTAAAATTTTTAAGAAGATCGAAGATTGCAGATTTTTTTGTGTTTTTTAATACCCTTTTATTTTTATTTATTATTTTAATTCATTTTAAAGTATTAAGTCATAAAACAGTGTAAATATATGTAACTGGCAAAAGATGGCCATATCCGACCGATTCTAATTATTATTAGAGTAATGGTTATTTTGTAAAAAGTGTTATTACAAAATCTTTTATTTTTATTTTTTATTATTATTACATACAATATGACAAAAGTATAATATTATGCCTTGTATTACTTATGGCGTTCAAGCTGCCTTCAAGGGCCTTCGACGCCTGTTTTATGTCTTAATATCTTGTTGACAATTTGGTTTATTAATTAAGCATTCTCAACGAATTCTTGATTGTCATTTATATTATTCACATTACCTACTTATAAGAAATCTGTAAGCAGATGATGGCTTAAAACGTTTGTCCTGATTATTCTAATAAATACATTTTACTCAAAGATTCGAAGCTACTATTGCAGCTAAAATCTCTTAACAACTACAAGTGATGTCAGAGCAGAGCTAAAGATGCCTATGTCGACATCGTTAGATGTGGAACCCCACACTCTGTGACTATTTGACTGACAGATCAGCGACACTTTTGCTTTCCGAAACAGCTCCGTGGGCGTTGTTTTCAACTCCAAATACTACAAAAACACATATACATGTGTACATATGTACATGTATATCAATTTGTATGTACCTAGATAGATCTACGGCTAGCTCTTGAATGGCTTCAAGTGCCGACACTTACAAAACATTTTAAAAACTTTCATTTAGTGTTCTTATATAAGTATATTGGTTTACGTATTTTTTAATATTTAAATTGTTTTTGGGAAAAGTGTTCGCCCACTGATTTAGACTTTGGCTGGAGGTGGCCCAGGCCCGCAACTTGAAAATATTTTTGTCGCGTTTATCCACTACGTATAAATTTGAGTTTTGATTTTGTAAATGTCTATTAAGTTTGTTTTTTTAGTATGATAATTAACATAAATACTAATAAGGCAAGACCAGCCATATGGAGACGAGCTTTGTGTGCGTGAATTTTTTGAGTAGGCAACTCATAAAAAACAGCAACAAAAGCATATAGTATAAATAAATGACACTTTAAAGTTTATTTACTATGTAACAATCCTAAATTCCAGGCACTATAAATAGTGTACATGGCTCTCTAACAATAGCCGGAGACAAGACAATTTAGTCACAAAAACACGTGAACCTTTCCTTCAAAGACATTCGACTTAGGTCTGCTCGACTGCTAATCTGCTTCTGCAAACAATTTTTCAGTTTTTCAGTAACCAAATATAATATACATATATACAAAATTTGGTTACGCTAGCTTTAATAGTCACGAACAGTGCACAAACTAATACAATTCTTTATTCCATCGGGAACAAAGTATAAGTAAAATAAGACGTGGCCAATGCGGCGTATACGTTATTTCAACCTGTTTGCTGGCATCCGCCCACGTTCCTTATGGTTAAACAGGCGAATCACTTTGAACAGATCATTTGGATTGAATATGGGAATATTGGAAACTGTATATTTGGGGATTGGCATATTTGTTGTGATTGATTTGTATTTAATGTGAGTGTTTCGATTGGGTAGATTTGCATATATTTCACTTACCATTTTGTTGTTTCTTCTTTGCTTTGGTTTTGTTTAGTTTTTGGTTTTAAATATATTTAATATTTTGGTTTTATGCACCAGTCACTTGGAAACTTTAACAAAAAACAAATAAAGAGCTTTGATTATACTTTATATTAAAAAGTGTTGTGCCGGCACCAGGTAGCAAGTTATAGATCTAAAAAAAAAATGGAAAAGAAATTTACATAATTTTTAACACTTCAGCGTTAATTCAATAATTTGTTTCTGTTATTTTTTTTTTTCTGTTAACTTTGATTGAAATTTCGTAGAATACTATATGCCACATATATAGATATATATGTATATACTAACAAATATATATATGTATATATAGTCATATCAACAAGAGACGAGGTTGCATAGAAACAGACAAATAAATAAACTTAGAGACTCGATTTCTTTTGTTGATTTATACCCAATTTCTATCAAGGTCGAGACATGGTCAAAGCCCAAAAAGTCGTAGGCAGGTCGACTCTTGTTTCGACCTAACGGCCAGAGAATTACATATGTGCCAGCCTTACCAAATCATCGTAAGATATCGATAAAAAAGAGCCCACAAAAATCTGAATCAAAAAATTCAATTTCTTCATATTTCATTTAATTTTAGTTATATTTTAATGTCAAGATTGTAAAGTAAACAAAAAACAGTTGATTGCTACCGACTATTGCTCTAGTGACCTCGGTGGAAATTTGTTTTTGGTCGAAGCTACCGACTTTTGCTTAAAGACCTTGGTGGAAATTGGGTATTAGAATATATTTATTTTATATGACTATTTTCAAAGAATTAAAATGTTTTCTTCATCCTTTTCCATAATATCGATCGGAATCAGATAGACGAACATATCAAGATTGACCGACCGCTACTGCCCACGATATAGAGAGCCTAATTAGCTAATCGGCTGCTGCTGATAATATATTCCTATATTAGGAAAGAACCCTCTACATGCCATTAATATTCTACAATAGGTGGACATAGGCAGAAAATGTTGCCAAATTTTATCTTTGTATAAAAAAAAATCCCAATTTTTAAAGTATGTTTATGAAACTTAGCACATATGCACATTACATATAAATATAGTACATATCCTAAAATGGATCAGATCGGATAACTATATCATACAACATCGGCTTAAATCTGAGTTGTTGTATGAAAAACTTTTTTATTTATAAAGATATCTTAACCAAACTCACTATAGCTATGTCTCATTCTATACTTGATCAGCTGACCAAATTTGATCAAAGCCGAAACGATATATCAAACGTTAAATCATTTTAAATTGAGGTACTTTTCATAAAATATACAAATTTGGCAACAATTTCTGGCTTTGTCACGCTATTGCAAAACATGTATGGAAAATGTAGAAGTCAGAGATATGACATTCGATGCGTCTGACATTTTCCTACATTATGCTGGTAGTCATTTTCAAGTCAGATATGCCAATCAACAGCAGTAGTCGATTTACCAAAAAAAGTGCTTATTATTCATGCATTGCAAGTGCTGTGCGTCTTATTTTTGAACAAGTGACGTCACGCATTCACGACGAAATATAAAGAAACCTAACGGTCGTGCGCGTGGCGTAACCTAGTCTCTCTGAATCTTGGCAACTGCCGACCTCAGCATGTATTAATAAAAACTAAAAAGCCATCGGGAAATTCAGTACTAGTTTTGATTTTGACAGTTGATGCAATCGATACTGTCGATATTATCGACGTAGTTCATTAAAATGAATCATTAAGAAGTTTTTAAAATTAAAAACACAATGGTATTTGGAATGTGTATACATATGTACATACTTATACATAATTGTATGGTATAACACTAATAAATGAATGTAAATAAAGTGAATATATAACATACGATCCATATGTACGAATAAATGCATTTTCTTTTTTTGTCTATTTGAGTAACTTTCAGAGCACACTTCTTAGTATTTACAGTTTAATATCAATTTGCAATTCGACCAAAATCAAAACCTACTGAAGAGTACCCAATGCGTAATCTGTTGTCAGAATAACTCAGACGATAACTATGGAAATTGCTAAAAACCAGCAATAGCACAGAAGGTGGCAACTCAAAAGTCAATGTCAAAACACACGCATACTGATGCAAATCGAATAACAAAGTCATATATACTGTATACTGACAGAGCAAGAACAGCAGCAAAAATAATAATAAATTGTTACAATTACATTTTTTTTCGTACAAATTTCAGTTGAGAATTTAAAGTGAAAACAGAAAGAAATAAAAACGGAAAGCAATTAGGGCGAACTGCGAACTGTAAACAGAACCGAACCGAACCGGCGAACGTCGACCAAGAAACTGAAATTGAAACGCAGCAAGCAGCGTGAAGCGAGCAGCGAGCAGCGACGGCAACGTCAACGGCATAACATCGACGTCGACAGCGACGTCAAAAACAGCAGCACCAACAACAAATGGATATGCGGACCGAGGGAAGTGTGCGCAGGCGCCGCAGCAAAGCAAAAGCGGCCCAAGAAAAATATCAGGAGCCACAACAACGGCTTCCTGAAGCTTCTCGCCAGGGGCGAGCAGTTGGCAGTGGCGTTACTGCTAGAAAGAAGTCGTCAGCCAAAGCGACATTCAAGCAAACCGAATCGCAGACCAAGTACCTACCGGCCGCAGGCACTGTTGCTGTGGTGCCACCGAATCGCCAGTGGCACAATGGGAGCCAGCACAATAGCCGCACAATTATTAGGGAGCCGCAACGGCGAGCGCAATGTCGGCTGATGCTGCCTGTAACATCGCGTGTAGCCTTTGGCAGCACGTGCAACACATCCCTATTGGCTGTGCCCATGAAACAGGGGTCTGCTGCTTCACTGACCCGTCGCGGCAACCAAAAATTGGCTACTACGAAGTCTAAGCCGATGCAAGCAGCACACGAGCAACTGGAGCTACTGCTCACGAGCATTGAGGAGGGCACCGATGTAAAAACAACGCCACCGTTAAAACGAAGCGAGCCTTCGCCGGCCAAGATCGTACGACGTCAAAGGAAGCATCCGATGCAGGTGTCAACAGTGTCACCGCTAAGCAGCATTCGCCGCATGGACACAGATACCACATTGCCCAACTCTACGCTACGAAGCGGCGACTTTGACCAATTACAGATACTTGACGTGCGCACGGGTCACTTTATCAGTTACACGGAGTCGCAGCGGCGCAGCGGAACACACCTGGAAACAAAAAATTCAACAACAAAAATTCCAACAGCAATGGAAGCATTTGTGCCGTTGACTCAAAATCCTAAATCGCTGGCACCGGAGCAGCAGCTGGCATTGCTCGAGCTACTTTCGCGTGCAGAACAAAAGGACCAGGAGATAGTCAACATACTGCGCACTGAGGTCAGCAATGCCGCAGATCCATCCGGAGATGCTATGCGCCCCATGCTTCAGATGCTGTAAGTATAGTACTTAGCCAATATATGTACATATATAATTTGTTAGCAGCAACAACAGCAGTGCCAACGTAGTCACCAACTGTTGTGAATCTAAATGATGTCATCGCCACCACTGCGTGCTCTGAGAGAGTCAGCAGCGCTCTCCAGCCTTTTGAATGTGCCTCTGCCATTGCCAGTTTTGCTGGAGCTTGCGCCTCGCCTCACTAAACCGCCCCGCCACAGCACTCTGTTCACCTACGCCTCTTAAGTTAGCTGCCAATATGCTGCTGACGCCATCGCGTCATCGCTGTTTTGGAGTTACTCATCCATCGGTTACTTCAAGTTCGCTCGCTTTTGCAAACGAATTGTTGTTTATGTAGTTTAGATTTTATTTTTTGTTAACAAATTGGAAAAACAGTATTATTGGGTTAGTGTAACAGTAAGAAAAATAATTCAAGATTGCATGGTGTGCATATTAGTTTCTAAATATAAATATGAGCATATATGTAAATAAGTACTTCAAAAGATTACACTAGGTAACAAAATTTAGCTTTTTTTTTGTATATTTGATCAGACCTACTTTTTCTGATACATATGGTGTCCCAGATGACGAAAAACCACTTTAAAAATTTTTCTATGGTAAGACTTTTTTTTAAAAAATTTTTGAAATCTGGTATTTTTTTTTTAGCTTTTTTTCAGAGGCGAGACTGGAGATTTTAGCATTACTCGAGAATCTTACAGCCGATTTTCAAATAATTTACATTTTTCGAAAGCTAATGAATGGATCTATTAATCATACATATACTTTATTAAGTTTAAATTACTAGTTTTGCAGCTATTTAATTTTGAATTTAGAAAATGATGATATTTTGTGCGGTATTTTTTACGATTTTTTGACTTTAAAATTCTATAACACTAGGCAACACACAAATTGTATATTTGATCAGACCTACTTTTTCTGATACATATGGTGCCCCAGATGACGGAAAACCACTTTAAAATTTTTTCTATGGTGAGACTTTTTTTTAAAAATTTTTTGAAATCTGGTATTTTTTTTTTAGCTTTTTTTTCAGAGGCGAGACTGGAGATTTTAGCATTACTCGAGAATCTTACAGCCGATTTTCAAATAATTTACATTTTTCGAAAGCTAATGAATGGATCTATTAATCATACATATACTTTATTAAGTTTAAATTACTAGTTTTGCAGCTTTTTAATTTTGAATTTAGAAAATGATGATATTTTGTGCGGTATTTTTTACGATTTTTTGACTTTAAAATTCTATAACACTAGGCAACACACAAATTGTATATTTGATCAGACCTACTTTTTCTGATACATATGGTGCCCCAGATGACGGAAAACCACTTTAAAATTTTTTCTATGGTGAGACTTTTTTTTAAAAATTTTTTGAAATCTGGTATTTTTTTTTTAGCTTTTTTTCAGAGGCGAGACTGGAGATTTTAGCATTACTCGAGAATCTTACAGCCGATTTTCAAATAATTTACATTTTTCGAAAGCTAATGAATGGATCTATTAATCATACATATACTTTATTAAGTTTAAATTACTAGTTTTGCAGCTTTTTAATTTTGAATTTAGAAAATGATGATATTTTGTGCGGTATTTTTTACGATTTTTTTACTTTAAAATTCGAGGAAAAGTCGAAAAAAAATTATTTCGCTTTTATCTTCTTTACTTTTACATAGTTGCATTAATTGGGCGTCATTTAAGATATGAATCTTTAAAATCGATGAAGAGACAACGAAATAACAACATCTTATAGCTAAATATGTTTTTGTCGACATTGACTATTTTTTTACTGAATGTTCTACGAAATTCGGTCTTTAGAGCACCGGGAATGCCGCCCGAACTTATTTTTCTGGCCTTTTGATTTAAGAATCACATAAATATATAAAAGGTTCATAATTAATGCAAGAACGACCGAATTAGGCGATGTTATACTCACAGTATATACGATTTTCGGTGGCTATGACCGTTGTCTGGCCCCCATATATAGATAAACAGTCATAAAACAAGAAATTAATTATATATGTATATTAATGTTTATTAAAAATATAATTTACTATTTGTTTCTTAAAATATAACACGATATTTACGTTTTAAATATGAGTTTGCTAACATCGATGATATTTTTTAAAAATGATTCAAGTATCGTTTCTTTCTGCTGTCGGTATTGGAATCAGATTCTCGTATGAGACTCCATATGTAATCGCCCATCATGTTTTGATTCCAGAAACCCTGATAGCGTCGCTCCATAGATTTTAATTGTTGGTGAAATCGTTCTCCATGTTCATCGCTAAGCTCACCTAAGTTAGGCGGAAAAAAGTCCAAGTGGGAATGCAGAAAATGCATTTTTAGTGACATGTTTGCCCCAATTTTTTTATAATTGCTTATCAAATTTTTGACAATTCTAACATAATCCGCTCTTTTGTTGTTGCCCAAAAAGTGTGCAGTGACTTCTTGGAATGAGTTCCAGGCTGCTTTTTCATGTGATGTCAACATGGTGCAAAATTCCTCATTCCCCAATAGTTTTCGAATCTGTCGGCCATCGAGTACACCTTCCTTAATTTTAGCCATCGAAAGAAGTGGGAAAATAGTTGTAAAATACTTAAGGGCTTCGCCTTCTTTATCCAATGATTTTACAAAGTTTTTGATAAGTCCCAGCTTGATATGCAATGGTGGCAATATTATATCATCTACGTTCACTAGTCGCGGATTTTGAACATTATGTTTTCCCGGAATATGTTCTTCTCGTTTTGGCCACTCCTTCCTTGAGTAATGCTCATGGCGAGCTCGACTATTCCATAGACAGAGAAAGCAGCAATACTTTGTGAATCCACCTTGCAATCCAGATAACATGGCTATCACTTTGAAATCGCAGCAGACCTTCCACTGATGCTCTTTATATTTGATACATTCAAACAATTTAGCCATTGTGTCATAGGTTTCTTTCATATTAACAGCATGAGCGATAGGAATGGAGGGCTTCTGATTCCCATTGTGGAGTAATACAGCCTTAAGACTATCCTTGCTGCTATCCACAAATAACCTCCAATCATTTGGATTATATGTTTGACAAAGTTCCGAAAATAGTCCGAAAATGTCATGGCAAGTGCAAATCCCATCCTTCATCGAGTAGTATTGAGAAAACGCCAGATGTCGGCTTCGGTAAAAAGTTCCGTTAACGTCTTCCTTCACAAGATTTCGCTCCTTTAACCGCGATGCTAACATCTCAGCATTTTCCTTAGTAAGGTTCATGTCCCTTACCAAATCATTCAAATCTTTTTGGTTGTACAGCATAGGACGTTTATCTATTCCAGAAAAGTCAGATCCTGTAGTCGTAGTTTCGTGTGATGATGACGATTTTTCCTGTGTTTGTAGTTTTGATAGCAATTTCACAGGAAGCTGAAAGCCACGTGCAGCCAATTGCGGATAAATACATTTCATATTTTTTCCAATACCAATTTTTTGAAATGCGCAAAAGTAACAATCGGACCCATGAGTATCAGTATTATTCCAAATCATAGGTCTTGAAAATTTAAAAGTATACCTAAAAAGAAACGAAATTGTTAGTATTTTTTTGAAGATGAACTAATTTCAACATAATGTAATATGGTACTTACTTGTTTTGTTTTTTCGACAAATGTGATTGACACGAAGTGCATATAAAAGTTGGTGCCCAATCTTCTTTCAAACTTTTGGGTTCGATTTCAAACAAATCCTTATAAATATTTTGAAACCTTTTGGTGAAGTTTATTCTAAACTTCGTATTGGCAATGTAGATACCACATATGTAGCAGAACGAATCGGGATTGTATATGCACGAATATGAGCGCACAAGGTTACTCATTTTATATAGTATATTTTTGGAGCTCGTATTCCGATGAATGTCAGAACAAGAATGTGCATCAGTAATTGTGGTAGGGAGTTATATACCGATACTCAAAAATGGGTAGATGGCGTTAATATGTCCTTATCACCTTTACCTGTGTTCAAAATTAAATTCAATATTGTTTGTTGTTCAAATTCTCACAGGTAGTACTTTAGGTTGAATACGTGTGCCGATCAACAAACCTTCGCAGGTAATACTCACTATTTTAGACTCTATAAGTGTACAGGTGCACTAATGTGCAGACCAGTATCAGGTAGTTTTCGATAATATCAGAGTCCGATACCTGTACCTGACGAAAATTTCTTCACATTGAGATAACAATCCTATAGTTCGAGGTAGCGGATAATTCTCTGGGCACCGAAACACTAATAGTAGAAGCGGGCACCTTTTCGCCAATATACCCGTTATGCGTTTCACCGGCAATTTTTCTGTGCACATGTCATTGACAGTATCAGGCCATCCACATGCGAGCATCCTCGCGAACATGCATGTCGAAAAAAAGAAAAGTATACTAAAAGAATACTACCATCTCCTCCACTAACGTCGAACAATTCGTCGAGCCGAGCCAAGTTCGCGCACCAGATCGCCTGTGGACGGCCTGTTAAACCGATGAATTTTATAGGCACATTTAAAAATGCCACTTCGGGCGTGTTTGTTTAAATGCTTATATTTCCGCCGTCTCTTTATCGATTTCTATGATTAATATCTTAAAAGACGCCCAATTAATGCAACTATGTAAAAGTAAAGAAGAGAAAAGCGAAATAATTTTTTTTCGACTTTTCCTCGAATTTTAAAGTAAAAAAATCGTAAAAAATACCGCACAAAATATCATCATTTTCTAAATTCAAAATTAAAAAGCTGCAAAACTAGTAATTTAAACTTAATAAAGTATATGTATGATTAATAGATCCATTCATTAGCTTTCAGAAAACGTAAAGCATTTGAAAATCGGCTGTAAGATTCTCGAGTAATGCTTAACTCTGTAGGCTTGCCTCTAAAAAAAAGCTTAAAAAAAAATACCAGATTTCAAAAATTTTTTAAAAAAAAGTCTTACCATAGAAAAATTTTTAAAGTGGTTTTTCGTCATCTGGGGCACCATATGTATCAGAAAAAGTAGGTCTGATCAAATATACAAAAAAAAAGCTAAATTTTGTTACCTAGTGTAATTATAGACGGCATTCGCTTCGCGAATATGACGGACAGACGAG
>JAWNNH010000201.1:0-38685 GCA_035043045.1 Hirtodrosophila alboralis | reverse complement strand
TTAAGTGGATTTTGATTCCTACTTAAGTTTAAAGTCATTATGTAATTGCTGATTACTTTCACCTTTGTCATAATTGTTTTGTGTATTATTTTTGGAATAATTACTTTGATTGTTATTTCCCCTATTCCTACGATTGTCTTATTATTATTATATTTTTTTTTCTGTGGACTGTCAGCGTTATTTTGCGACTTGGACTGATTGTTAGAACTTTGGGCTTTTGTTCTAACGGAAAATATGGTTTCATACACTCCTTTTTGTTGAGCAATATGTTTTAAATTATAAATTCCTATCTGGAAGTTTGCGCATAATTACATCTTTGATTGTATTTTTCATTGTATTTGAATACAATGTTGTGTTCATTTCATTATTTTCGAGCATTAATTTATTTAAAATGGTCTGTGACATAAATTCTATTTCATCTACAAACTTACGAATGGTTCCGTGGAATGGGTGTGTTGTAGAGCCTTCGCAATAGTTTCTGAAATGGTGTCTGCACTTTGAATTCTTCCATTAGGGTTGAGCTCAATTCTGTCCAGCTGTTTACTGCGCGCACCTGCGAAATCCTTTGGGCATCTTCGCTGATTTGCATGTCTATTGCACTGAAGAACACCAGCTTCTGGCGAGCATCTTCGGTTGGGTAGAGATTCATGATGTAGTCGACTCTTCTGATGAATGCACTTAGGCCTTGGCTGTTGCCGTTGAAAGTAGGCACCTACCTGACTTGACCAAGGACCTGGTTTATGGTGGGCCTTTGATAAGCATAGTGTTGGAACTTGGGTCATGATGTTTTTTGTTGTTTAGTTGCTTTGATATTTTTTATAGATGATTTTTGTTTTGTGGCTTTTTGCAACTTTGGCACTTTTTAAATTGTTTAACAGATTTGATTGCTATTGTTGATGATTTTAATTTTTTTCTAACAAAAGTGGAAAACGTTTTTAAAAAACGTTTACCACTTAAGAAAGAAAAAAATTAAAATCATCAACAATAACAATCAAATCTTAAACAATTAAAAAAGTGCCATAAGTTGCAAACAGCAACAAAACAAACATAATTTTTAAAAATTATGAACGCAACCAAAAAACATAAACATCACGACGCTAGTTCCAACATTATGCTTATCAGAGGCCCACTTAAACCAGGCCCTTGGTCAAATCAGGCAGGTGCCTACTTTCAACGGCAACAGCCACGACCTAAGTGCATTCATCAGAAGAGTCGACTACATCATGAGGCTGTACCTAACCGAAGATGGTCGCCAGAAGCTGGTGTTCTTCAGTGCCATTAACATGCAAATCACCGAAGATGCCCAAAGGATTTCGCAGATGTGCGTTGTAAACAGCTGGACAGAATTGAGGTCAACTCTCATATAAGAATTCAAAGTGCAGACCCCATACGAGGAATTATTGAGAAGGCTCTACAACACACTGTTCCACGGGACTATTTGTTTGTAGTTTGTAGATGAAATAGAATTTATGTCACAGACCATTTTAAATAAATTAATGCTCGAAAATAATGAAATGAACACAACATTGTATTCAAATACAATGAAAAATACAATCAAAGATGTAATTATGCGCAAACTTCCAGATAGGAATTTATAATTTAAAACATATTGCTCAACAAAAAGGAGTGTATGAAACCATATTTTCCGTTAGAACAAAAGCCCAAAGTTCTAACAATCAGTCCAAGTCGCAAAATAACGCTGACAGTCCACAGAAAAAAAAATATAATAATAATAAGACAATCGTAGGAATAGGGGAAATAACAATCAAAGTAATTATTCCAAAAATAATACACAAAACAATTATGACAAAGGTGAAAGTAATCAGCAATTACATAATGACTTTAAACTTAAGTAGGAATCAAAATCCACTTAATCATCAGCAAAGGAATAGCTCAGCTGCCCTTAATCAACCAACCAAGAGACAGAATGAAAGTAGCCACTAGGCCATATGAAAATGAACGTAGAAAATTTTCAACAAGCTGTCTCGGACTCAGAAACACAAGGAGAAAGTCAGGAAACCCAATCATAGTAATTACTATGAATAACATCCAGTTAAAATTTATAATCGATACGGGTTCGTCGATTAACATAATGAAACAAAATAATTTAAAGTTCCCAATTAAAAACATACTATAAACGGTATTGTCCAACTAAAGCTAACCATTTATCTAAAGCCTAGTAAACTTTGGCCTACTCACCAAAAATTCTACATTCATAATTTTTGCAGAAAATTTAGTACTATTAGTAAAATAATTCTTAGAAGACTCTTATTCCTCGATAGACTATGCTAAAAAGTCAATTACAATCAATAAGGTAAAGTTTTATATGCAATATCAACGTAAAAATGTTCTCCAGGACAAGACCGTATCTATATGCCTTGATCCGTCATCGTCAATCGACGAGGAGTTGAACTTTTCAATTACTAGTGAGCTAACAGAATTCAATAAATTCAGGCTCGATCATCTAAACGATGAAGAGCGGAAAACCCTAACCAAAGTTTTATCAGAATTAAGAGACATTCAGTACAAAAAAGGCTAAAATTTGACCTTTACCAGTACAATTAAGCAATTAAATAACACTAAAACTGATTAAGAAATTTATAGAAAACTTCATAAATACCCACAGGCGTATTACGAAGAGGTAAACCAACAGGTAAACGAAATGATTTAACAAGAAATAATTAGAAAGTCAATTAGCCATTATTGTTCTCCAATTTAGATAGTTCCAAAGAAAAATAATGCTTCAGGAAAAAAGAAGTACAGGTTAGTCATAGACTACCGTGGTCTCAACGAATTAACCGTTGACGACAAATACCCAATCCCCATTATGGATGAAATACTAGACAAACTTGGAAGATGTCAGTACTTCACTACCATAGATCTTGCAAAAGGTTTCCATTAAATTCAAATGGACTCAAGATCAATTTTGAAAAAAGCGTTTTCTACAAAACATGGTCACTACGAATACACTCGTATACCATTTGGCCTTAAAAATGGCCCTGCAACATTTCAACGTTGTATGAATAATCTCCTAGAAGATTTAATTTATAAAGATTGTCTACTTTACTTAGATGACATAACAATTTTCTCCACATCATTGGAAGAACATTTGTCGTCTCTTAGAAAAGTCTTCACTAAGCTCAGAGAAGCAAATTTAAAATTCAGTTAGACAAGTGTGAATTTATGAGAAAAGAGACAAAATTTCTCGGTCACATTGTCACAACTACAGGTATCAACCCCAATCCAAATCAATTAGACGCAATCGTTAAATTTCCGATACCTAAAACGGCTAAAGAAATAATATAATTTCTTGGAATGTGTGGATTTTTTAGAAAGTTCATACCAAATTTTGCAAACTCAAGCAGTCTTGCAGCCACTTGTCATAGTGCTCAAGAAGATAACTTAAGGTATATCCAAATCACGGAAAGGCCCATCAATTACTATCACAAACAAATTGAATTTCTGAAAGGTAATGAAAATAAAACTGATGAAACCAGTTATTTCCATAAAAAGATTATAAAAATCACTTATAAAAAATTAACTAAGCAATATGCCAAACAATTGATTTAAGGAATATTTCTGCACAAAAAAGAGTGTAGTACACAACGAAGCGGAAAATCCGCGTTTCAACATTAAATAATTAGTTCCGACCAACAGACGAAAGCCATGAAATCTAGCACAAAACTGGAAGACATTCAAACATATGCAGATTTCAAAGAAAAGGTTTTAAAATGTCACATTGAACTTTTACACCCAGGTATCGATAAGACTATCGACTTGTTTAAACAGAAATATTATTATCCGGATTACCAACGGTTGATCCAGAACATTCATAACGAATGTACCATATGTAATGTAGCCAAAAATGAGCATGGAAGCACAAAATTACAATTCGAAATAACCCCCGAAACCTGTAACATAAGGGATAAATATGTTATGGATTTTTATATAATTGAAAAAAAAAAAAAAAAACAATTTCTATCTTGTATAGACCTTTATTCCAAGTATACTACACTAATAGAAGTCAATAGCAGAGATTGGCTCGAAACAAAAAGAGCAATAATAAGAATTTTCAATGATATAGGAAAACCATTGAAAATAAAAGCCGACAAAGATTCAGCTATCATGAGCATTGGCCTACAAACTTGGTTTGAATCAGAAGGTATAAAAATAAATATAAGCAGTAAAAATTGAGTTTCTGACGTACAGAGACTTCACAAGTCCATAAATGAAAAGCTTACAGTAATCAACAGCGATTCAAACATGGAAAACAAAATAACAAAATTCGAACCGTACTTTATGTCTATAATCATAAATTAAGCAAAATACAACTGTTAAAATACCAGCCGATATATTTCTATATGCAGGTACCCCCGCATATGATATGCAATTAATAAAAGCTAACAAAATTAGCAAGTTAAATGACAAACGCACAAGTTACGAGGTAGATACCAAATATAGGCAGGCCCCTCCTGTAAAATCAAAATCTACAAGTCCATTTAAAGAAACAGGTGAAATAAAACAAATAGATGACACACATTTTGAAGAAACTAACCGTGGTAGAAAGATTACCCATTATAAATCAAAATTAAAGAAAAAGAAGAAAATTATCGCAAGCAAATACAATAATTCCAGGTCAGCAGTTGTTAACCAAGCGAATTAATGGAGCCCCACTTGAATACACATTCTTTATAACAATGTTATTTGTCATTAATTTTGTCCGATTTATCAATTGTCAAAGTATTGAAGTAAATCCCATTCAAGATAAAAATGGATATCTAATATTTAAGTTCGGATCTATAGATCTTCCAATAAACTATGAATACCATTACCTGTCCGTCAATCTAACTAAAACCGAGCAAACTTACAACGATTTAATCAAACAATACATATGAATATCATGACCAAATTGTTTACTTAAAATAAAAACTTAAAAGAGAAATTAATGGAATAAAAATAGCAAAGCGCAGTAAAAGAGGTCTTGCTAATTTTATGGGCACAATTTACAAATACCTTTTCGAAACCTTAGACCAAAATGATTAAGAAGAACTACAACTAAAATTTGACAAAATTTCAGAAAATAGTATTCAGGTTAATGAACTCAACTTAATAATAGAAACTATCAATAAAGGTATTAATGAAATAAATCACCAAACCACCACAAATGAAAACAATGAATGAAAAGAACTTCTCATATTTAACCTCCAAAAATTTACGGAATATATCGAAGATATAGAATTTGGTATGCTACTAACTAGTTTAGGTATATTTAATCCAAAACTTTTAAGACACGACTCTTTAAATGCTGAAAAATTATTCAATATTAAAACATCAACATGGTTAAAAACCGCTACCAACGAGATATTGATTATTTCCCACATTCCAAAACATATTATTAAAACACCTATTTTTGAGATAATGCCATATCCAGATCATGATAATGCAATTTTAAAAGAAGTTATCCATGACAAATATTATATTCAAAACAATTTAGTTTACTCAGCAACCTCAATGCAGTTACATTAAAACACATAAAAATTTTGAAGTTATTTTTATAGAGCCAAACATTATCCTAGCTTGGAGTTCGCCAGAATGTCAATTAACCGAAATTGCATCAATAGAGAAATTATTATCTAAGGAAACAATATTATAAAAGCATTAAATTGTAATGTTCAACTTAACGAAATAATAATTACAAGCTCAATAACTGATTATACACAAACCATTTATGTTTATAAAGTGTAACAAAATTATAACCTCTATCTTATATACAAACTAGAGGAAATAATCAATGAGCACACAAAAAGTTATAATACATTTTCAAATAATAGTATTAACAGCACCTTGTGTAATTATAATTATTTTTATACTATTTGTTATTTATAAACATAAAGGCATTCCAAAACGAATTATCATAAATTATAAAAAACAAGAGAATAAACTTGAAAATAAAAATGTTGTAAGTCCAAATCAAATTGAAAACAGAAAATCAAATAATTGTAAATCCTCAAAACGACAATAACCCGATTTTGTGCCCTAAAATATCTTCCTGAGGTCAGGCAAATTTCTAAAGGATGGGGAAGTGACATATCCATAACCCACACGCTTATACAAAATCTTGCTTAGTAGCATAAAACTCACATGCACATACAAATAACGTAAACTAAAGAGCTCTTGAACATATAAGATTGTCATATAAGTGAATCATCACAAAAGTCATCCATAAGCATAAGCCCACTAATATAAACAGGCAAAAGCCTCATATTGTAAACATCCCCACACCATTAATGCTAACGCAGCTAAAATCCGGAAATAATAATTCGATTACCCCAACCAATGTGCGAACAAGTTTGCTGGACTTAACGCCCCCTGGAATGCAAGCGCGATGCGCTTTCTCACGTTAAGAGAATGGGCTTCACTCAAATCAATTGCAAACAGATCTGGCAAGTGGCATTTTCATAATTTATTTTAATTTTTAAATAAATAATTAATAATTAATAAAATAGGTGATTTTTTCCAGTCAAAGAGAATATCATGCCCGATCAGAGAGCTTATTAGCAATCTAATGTATGCTCAGTAACACAGGGTTACCATATGTATCGTTAAATATAAGAACGCCAGAGTATTGTCTGTACATTTCGCCTTCCAGGTTTTGATTTATACCGATAATATTTTATATTTTCCAACATGTTCATATACCTAATCTGCCTTAATAGCCGATTTCCACACAAACGCTTCTTGCCATCGATAACAGGCTGACGCGATAGGGCTTGGATGGTGTTCTCTACTGCTATGGATGCGTTTGCAATCAGCTGATCATTTGTTTGCAAGGGTCAAAACTTCAGTACACAACATAATGAATATTCTTTAAATTTAACCAACAGAATTCATAACATACTATGGTACGAATTACAACTTTTAGAACTTGTGGCAGGTGGGTGCCACTTGGGTAATCAGCGGTTACTTTTGTTTTGGTTGACCATCATCACAAATATGATAATTTAATAGGGTGGATTAGGTTCTTGACCCAGATGCTATTATAATAATAAGGACCCGCTGCACTGAGCGCTGCCATGAATCTTATATATTTTTTAAGAGATCAAAATAAAAGTGAAGATGAAAGAAACCTCTTGGGATATTTGTCATTTTAATTTTCGCGCCAAATTGTGATTGTTGAAAACAGCTTTTTTCGCAAATTGAGCTAACAACAACTTCACGTTCATTCCAAACTCGGCTTTATTCCATACCTAACAGTCCATGTCCCATACCTAACAGCCTATGCAAATAGCATAGGACTTGAACGTGCATCAGGCGAATTTCGATGTAAATGGCAAACGCGTTCAACGCATCCACATAAGAGCTGACAGCATAGATCTTATAAGTATCGGTAATAATCCCTATGTTTGCTATTTTAACAATAAATTCAGCAACAAGATAAAGGTGCGTTTTTCTTTGTCTTTGATTTTTACTACATTTTTTAAAAACCATAGCTCAACACTGCCGCTGGCATTCTTTACAATTCTTTCTTTAATGAACAATTGAAATTCAGACAGCGGGATTTATCTTAATGAGGATAAAATTCACAGCACACGAATTTATTTCATGCACTCCCTTTGCACAAAAATTACTTTTCAATTAAATGTCACTAAATCAAACACTAAATGACAATTTGTTTTGTGATTTTCTTATGTTTGGATATTTCATAACCGCCCTGGCCGCTCCCATGAATCTTGTAAATTTTTTAAGAGGGAAAAATAAAATTGAAGCTGGAATAAACGTTTTCATTTATATATGGAATATTAGAAGCTTATTAGGCAATGCAGTTCTAGGGATTGTTTTTGAGATATTTGGAATTTTCGCGGCTTCAAATTGAGCTAACAGCAACGCAATCTATGAAATTCTACCAAAAACAAGTTGGCAAAAAAACGCGTTCTTTCCAAACTCAACTTTTTCCCAAGTACCTATCAGCCTATGTTAATACCATAGGTGCGGGATAACTTACAGTAAGAATTTTTTTTTTATATTTAAATAATTAATAGTATAGCCTGTTTTCACCAAAGCCTCTAGATGGTCGCAACCCAAAAAAGTCAGAGGCTAGTCATCAGACAGGTCGCAGCAATACAAAATCTTGCCCGATAGCATTAAATTCTGATCGTTACTAGATAGTCTTAAGGCCTGCATCGCTCGCTGCGACCAATAACAAAAGAGTATATAGACACGCCGCCCCATATAAGGAAAATGGCTACCCGGAAATTGCATCATAGGTTCATTTTGCACTTCGGGTTTCGTCGGGTGTTTCTTACGCCCGAAGTGCAAAATGGACCTATGATGAAATATCGGGGTAGCCATTTTCCTTATATGGGGCGGCGTGTCTATATACTCTTTTGTTATTGCTGCGACCAAATGGTCAGTGAATAAAAATGTCAGCCCTAGCAAATCATCGTAAAGTATCGATAACACAGTCAAATGAGCGGCAAATCAAATCAAATCAAATAATTTTAATTTTTATTACTTTGTTTAATTTTATTCATATTGTAATTTCACCGCTCATTAAAATTTTTTTATTATTTTTAATTTTAACGAAACAAAAATATATTTTTACCAAGTTGTAACTCAAAATGCTAAGGTATACAAAAACAAAGCTGATTGCTTATGACTTTTGCTTAGTGGTCTCGGTGGAAATTGGGCTTAGTCACAGCTTGTGAATTTTTTTGAGTGGACTCGGTGAAAACAGGCAATAAATCATAACAACATGAACAGTTTTATTAAATCAACTCGTGTCAATCTAAAATTGTAAAAAGAGGACTATTTTGAATGTTGCCGTTCACTTCATTTCGCGGCCTAATTTTGAAATTATGATTGTTGATAATATCTGTTTTCCGTATTTACCTTGACATCCTTGATTGTGAAAATATCGCTGGAAAAGGTGTTGTTCACTACAGCTGGTTTATTCTTTACACTTGGAAAGATAATACCGCCCTTGCGGAAAGCAGATTTTGTAGGCGTTGAATTCCACGACGAAGGAGTTGTTGATGTTGGCTGAGATGCATTTAACATAAATCCTAGTATATTGCTTAGGCTTGTGTTAAAGGAAGTTGTATGGGTATTGGTTGACACAGCACCATTTCTAGTACTTAAAGTCGGATATGGGGTTGATGATGTGTTAAACGTCAAAAAACTTCGAGCGGTTGGTGAAGATGTGGTTACTGAATCATTTAAGACAAGCAAGCTGTCATCAATTATAGAATATCTGTTTACAGTTTAAAAGGTGGTAATTTTAAATAATAATAATAATAATTCAAACAGAATAACGTACCTGCTTGGATCGTACTCTACTAAACGATCAATAGTTGGGTCTACGAAAAGTTCAGTTGATCCTGGTCGTTGTGTTAGTATTTGCACATCATCTTCTTGTTTTTTTAATCGTTTTTCAACCATATCTAAATTATTTATTATCAAGTTTGTTTTCGTTTTCAGGTCATGATGTATTTCCCCAATAGCACGTTCTTGGCGCTGAGTTTGAGTAAGAAGAGCATCCGACTTAGGCAGGAGGTGATCAACAGTAGACTTTGTACCCACTACAACATCCCATACCTCGTCCATTTTTTCAGATACAGATACCATTGGGCGCATTTGTTTAACAAGAGTATCAAGCTTACTTGATTTAATAGGTGGAAAAGACGTAGTCGTGACATTGAATCCATTTAATTGTTCGTGGTGATCAACCACAGCGTCATGAATATCATTCATCATTCGTAGCATACGGCCTATGTTCTCAGATTCAATGTTAATATGAAACTGTAGCTTTTTGTCAATGTTGTCGGTGGAGTCGCGTAGTTGGTTTACTTCTGCTGATACATGAGTCATAACCTCTGCAGTCATAGCTTTTGTGATTTCGACTACATTCATTGTAATGGGGTTTTTTTCGCTCGCTTCTGTGTTTAACTCATCTACTTGCAAAAAGTTGTTGTCAATTTGCGTTTTAAGAATCTCTAGCTTAGAACCAATGTCGCTGACTTTTTGATCTAACCGAACTAGCCGGCTATCAATTTGGACTGTGGATGAAGTAGTTGAGGTCTGAGGAATATGCAATCCGTCGTTCGAACGAAAACTCATTTCAGGCAACATGTAGACTATATTTGAAAGTTTGGAATCCAGACTGCTTAGCTTAGATAAAGCGCTATCGGTCTTTTCTACATTATCAGAGACACGATTTTCTAAAGTTTCTATATGTTCCATTAGGTCCTCAACTGCTCGTCCCAAGTTGTCAATTCGTTTTAATTTTCCTTCGAGGTTTGAAATAATTACTTCAAATATACTCAGCAATTGTTGTTCTCTAGAAAAAAAAGAAGAAAAATACAATTCGAATTTGCGAGCCATATTTATAAATGGTTTCGAATGAATATATTCAAGAATTAATAGCTCAGGTCGGGCTACAATTCTCAGTCTTGCCAGGACCACTTACAGAACATTTATATGTGCTGGGACACAATGGGATTAGAGGAGGTAAGAGTAGAGTAAGATAATTTTCCTGAGTTACGCGTTGGTTTGAATCTTAGGGAGATTGCTGATACCAGAAGTCTTCGAAACAATGAATAACGTGACGACGGTTTGCTGGAAGCGGGTTGAGCTATGATATTCCCCAGGAACGATTGCCTTACCATCAAATATAAGTGATACTCTATTTATTTGTCTCTTTGTTATTATTATATTTTTTTATTATTATTATTATTATATTTTGTTATATATTTTATTATTTTTCACACGTTGTGGCTAATTGTCTGCGCAACACAAGAATAGTGTTGCGCTGTGCTGTCTTTGCAGTTGTACTCGCACTTAATGATCTATCCTGGGCCACGGTGCTAGAACGACTGTCAAGAGCTTTGTCTCCCAACCTCTCTCGAGCCTGTCCCAATTATGTTGCAGTCGCGGCCTGCGTCGTTCGTCTACGTGCGAAATTGAACCCGTGTTTTGTCGGCGCATGGTTCGAGCTTACACTCTTGCTTGGCAGCAACCGCAACAACCGTTATTCCTTGCATTGTGTTGTTGTTGAGTGTTTTCGATTGCCTTGCTTAATATTTTACCACATGGAAAATTTGTAGTCGCAATAAAATGCAGAGATAAGCAACCAACTCTAAGTCATTTGAGGGTCAAGATATTGGAAAAGCAACCTCGGAGAAGCGATAGAGTGCAAGGGAATGCTAATGTAACGGAAAAAAATATTGCAGAAGCAAAGGGAGCGAGAAAATATTACAAAAAAATTGCTCGAGTACAGAGTGAAGAAACTGATAATGCAAGAAGACGCAACATATAGTGTTATGCATGCGGTAAGCGCGGACATATAAAAGCGCAATGTAAAAATGATAAACGCGATACGAACTTAGCGTGAGTCCGTACGGTCTGACATCGGAAATAAGCTGCAAATGGGTTTTAGATAGCGGTGCTTCATCCAACATATGCAGAGGCATGACAACATCTAAAATCATAAGAAAACCATTCGAACGCTATGATGGTATATACACAACAAATAACTACAGTGAGTTATATACCTTAGCAAAATGGCATATCTGAGCGGGCATACTTTAAAAACAGGGCAATTACAAAGAAGAAAAGCGGAAAGTTCTCTTATGAATGTTTTGTGACAACATCAGCCCCATCTACCTAAGTTCGCACCTAAAGGTCAGAAACTTATTCTTGTAAGCTATTCGGAGCAGACCAATTCATACTGGTTGTATGAAGCGAACAAACGATGCGTTATTGTATCCAGAAATGTAATTTTATTTAAAATATCTTTTACATTTGATCGTAATGGAACCAATGAATTGCATGTTGTGGGCGCAAAGCAACAATTTCTTTGAGATGGCGGTCTGACGATCGCAAACAAGGCGACTAAAGCACGCAGCCAATATAGTCTCTATAGTCCAATAATGACATTGAAGAGGAGAATGCGGTTTTAGTGGATGAAAACGAAGATGAGGTAAATGTCCGAGGACTTAAACGTGGTAAACGCGGGGTTTACGTGATACCACAGACCGTAAACCAACTGGAGATTTGAAAATCGGATCTAAGCACATGAGGCACTGCAGAGCGACAATAAAGAAAATAGGCGATGAGTGTTGAGTAAAGGGCTGCTTGAATCAACTCAAAATGCCATGTAAGACGTTCAAACTGAAAAGAGTTGAGTGAGTTTAAGTACATATTGGAATTGAATTGAATGAATTGAGTTTTGGACTGAGTGACGACTTTATGAAATTGAATTGAGTTATTACGTAAGTAATTCAATGTGGTCAAATTAAAGGGTGGGTTTGTGTACAAAGGCCACATGAACATGAGTGCGAAAGAGAAGCAAGATCACTCTATTAACTGACATTCCAAATCAGTACTTCGGATTGTGTCTGTGTGAAAAGACGAAGGCTCAATTTAATTAAATGTTGAGTTATTTTGAGTGCAATGAGTAAACAATAGAGTACTCGCACAAAGGCAAAGACAACGGTGAACAAAGGCAAAAACAACGGTGAACAAAGGCAAAGACAACGGCGAACAAAAGGCAAAGACAACGGAACAAGAAGACGAAAGCAGCAGCACGACGAAGATTTTTACAAGCGATACCTTGTTTGAAGCGTTAGGAATCCGAGGGATTTCAGATGACGGATTTTAATTTCCAATTTTCGAATTTTCCAGGGTTTTTAAAAATATCATAATCTACCCACATTTAAAATATTTTCACCAATATTAAAAATTTTCATTTTTCTTTCCTAAGCTTATATATTTGTCGATTGATTTTTAAAAAATGTTTTTATTGGTTTTAGAATTAGTAAGCCTACAGATCCAAAGAATGATACAAAGAACAAAAATTCTAGTTCTCGAAAAGAAATTGCACAAAAAATACCTATTTTAAAATGGGCATATTTTAAGTCAAAATTTTCATTCCAATCCTCAGACAACTTCTAAACGAATAATTTAATTAAAAAATTAAACCTCATAATGAATCCACAAACTGTAGCAGCAATGCTGACTTTGCCCCAACAAGCAAAAAAAGTCAGACCTAACACCTAATGGGGGTTGAAATTTTCTCTTCAGGAGCGCCCACCGAATCTCCGAATCACCGAATTAAATATACCGCAGTAACGAAAAAGGTAATGATGACCGTGCTACCTGAGGATTACCAACCGGTAGTCCTTAGTGACGGGGAATTATACATCCACTTCCGATTAGGGTACCTAATATTTGATTGTACCGATGAAGGATCAGCCGATTGGCTAAGGAGCTTAGCGTCGACGGATCGATCAACCGAAGACTTAATGGACATACTAAGGATTCAGGCCGATAATGAGGCATGGAGGACGATACACAAGAGCAACGAGGTAGGCGGACCGCTCATCGTAATAGATATCGACGAAGGATTTAAGTAAAAAATTGTGGAAAAAGGATACCAGTTTTTTTCCGTTTTGGATCGATCCCAGTCAGTGGTCTGAAGTGACCGAGAAGACACGAGGTAAAAGCAGTCGGCAAAGCGCCAAATAACGAAGAACAGTAGGCAGTAGGTAACACCACTGCAATATTAACTGCAATCGGGTACAGCGATCCACCTGAAACATCCGATCAATCAGAGGATCTGGTCGAGAGTGAGGACCTGGCTGTCGTGACGCTGGATCCGGATGCAGTAGAAGATTTCATATCTGGATAGCTGGAGACCGATGCGGCTGTGAAGGATGGAGTCCCAATGTTCTTCCAAGAACTGGACATGAAGCTCCAATGAGAAAATAGGGATGATGTAGCCCAGGTGAACATTCATCTAGGGAGGGAGGCCCTCGTACATTAGCCGTGGATCAACAACGGCATCTTAGGCCTGTACACAAGGGATGCAAAGGTAGTTTATGACCATAGGACCCTATCTCCAAGAACATATATCATGGCAAGACATTAAATACACTATCCTTTGACATGGAACTGTGTCCCAATTGCCACAACCACAGCATACTTCGCAGGAGATGCGCTCTGTCCACCCCCGGACTGTTGAACTGGTGAAACACTGCGGAGCACAACAGCTGCGTGGGCCAGAATATAATTTAGTCTTAAAGAAAAAGGATGGCACGTTCTCCTCCAATAGTATGAAGATGGTAGAAACACTTTTCGAACCGCACTTTCCAGGTAGTATTCCTCTACGGGAAAAATGTGTCGGAATAAGCAGCAATTCCAGGTCACGCACTACTGATTGGGGTATACCAAAATCTGTCACAAGGAAAAAACATAATTGGGGTCTTGGTACTTTCCAGCCCTACCAGTTACCAGGCATACATAGTATTGCTTCAACTTTTCTGTAACAAGGACAGGATCAACTCCTACCGTTGTTCAGGAGAGAAATGTTAAGTAGTGCCTACCAAGTGCCTAGAGTAGAGCTAGGGTGGTCTTCATCTGCAAAGCAGGGAAGTAAAATATCACCAACCCAAAGTCCTCCAGACATATCAGCTTGACATCGTTTTATTGAAAAAACAAGAAAAGGTGGTGGACTCCAATATAAGAAACACACTGCTGAAAAAGTGTCCGCTGCATCCAACACAACACGCATATAGAGTGGGTCGCCCAACAGACACAGCACTATATCAACTCCAAAAAATTTTATTTAAAAGACAGTTGATACAAAGGAAGTGGCCCTCTGAGCCTTTTTAGTCATAGAAGGGGCTTTTGATAATACGACGCTATTCCAGCTGCCCTGTATAAGATACGCGTAGACGCCACAACAGGCAAATGGATGCAGTCACTGCTGAGCTCCAGGCAAGCTACAGCAACAGTAGGCAATAGTAAATTCACAGTACCAACCATACGAGGATGCCCACAAGGGGGAGAATTCCCTCCATTCTTTTGAAGCATTATAGTAGAGGAACTACTTAATATGCTCTCTACAATAAGTATTTAATGCCAAGGTTACACCGATAACATTGCTATCATAGCCCGAGGCTATACGAAAGACCCATCTGCAATATCATTCAACTAGGATTAAGATCGATATATGACTGATGTAGGGAGGTTGAGCTCTCTTTATATACCTGTCGTAGCCTAGCCGTGTAAAGCAAGCATGGGGAACAGCTCCACGAAGAATAATATGGCTATACCTTGTAGGTCACAACTAGTCTCCGTGCTTAAGCATTTGCAAAAATTGCAAAGAATGGCCTGCGTCTGCATGACAGGAGCAATGCGCACCTATCCGACAACGGCACTAGAGATTCTCATGGAGCACATTCCACTTCATCACACAGTAGAACTCCAGTGAAAAGACTTATTTAAGAATATCATCTTTGGGAGCGGGCAACGAACGTATATTTAACACAAGAGAAGCTGAAGGATAAGTAAGAGAATTTTTCCTACTAATGCACCCAATGGACGAAATGACAACCGAATATATTTTCTAACGTCAATGTGCACATTGTTTAGGCAGCAAAAGAGACTGGATGTCACTAGAAGAAGTAAGTTGCCTTACATTGGGAGATGTGCAGAACTGAACTTCAAACACAACTATCAGAACAGAAATAAAGCCATTCTTTCTGAAAGTCGAGCAAAAATTAGCACACTCAGTAGTACTAAAAAAACATCGAAGCTGGTCCGCAAAATGCGCATCAAATTAGACCACTTGGGTAGGAGCAATAACCTTGCAATGAGGTGGATTCCAGGACATTGAAATATACCTGGTAATGAACCAACTAATGAGTTAGCAAGAAGGGGAGCAGGTAAGTCCCTTGTAGGGCCAGAACCATTTTGTGGCATTGGAAAACACACAATAAGAGAACAACTAAGCCTAGAAGAGGATAATTTGAGGCAGTTATGATGGACATACTCCAGGACTATGACAGGCCAAATCACTCTTAGTAAAATACAATCTTAAATTATTTAAGACCATTTAGGAAAATAGGAATGGTGAGTAGCTGGACATGCAGATTCTGCGAACACGAGAAGGAAATCTCATTGCACATAGTAGCCGAATGCATTGAATGCTCTGGCCTAGCTTGAAGAAGAAATAGGTTTCCTTGGCAAGTATATCCTCCAGATCAAGGACATAGAAATCCTCAACTCTACGAATATCTGAACAATAGACCTAATTGGACGCAGTAAATGTGTGTACGGCTCGTCCAACTTTAAGAGCGCCGACCGAAACAGTCATTCATATAATAAACTTTTCTGGTAGCTGGTAGCTTATCGACAAGGACAAAGTCAGCATATTCGCTCCTCATCTAAGAAATTTATTCCAGGCCAACCCCGCAACTAATTTATATGTGCTACCGTCTCCGAGAAATTCGTACCCAAACTGATACATAGCGATTTGAATTTCTACCTAAAATAATTGCAAGTCACGGAGAGAGTGTAACGAAACCAAAAAAATCTCATGGCTGCGATCTAATAACTCCAAAAATTATCATCAAACTTCTGAAATATGCCATTTGCCTCATCTGCAAACTTTTCAACGCGATCACACGACTTGGCTACTTTACAAAGAAATGGAAACAATCTATCAAATCAATGATATCGAAACAAGAAAAAAATCATAAAAAGCCATCATCTTACAGACCTATCATGTCAAAGCTGTTTGAAAAATGCTTCCTGATGAGCATAATCCCATAGAGCACACAACGTAATCCCGACTCATCAATTTTTCTTCCGAAAAAAACATGGAACTATGGAGCAAGCGAACCGTATAACATCAGAAAAACGTACTGCATTTGAAAAGGTGGAATACTGCACTACGTATTCCTCGATGATTCTCAAGAACTTGAACGAGTTTTGCTCGACGGTCTTATGTATAAAATCAAATCCATATTCCCCGAGCACATTTACAAGTACATTGCATCTCACACAAAATGTGTTGACTTTGTCCTTGTCGATAAGCTACCAGCTACCAGAAAAGTTTATTATATGAATGACTGTTTCGGTCGGCGCTCTTAAAGTTGGACGAGCCGTACACACATTTACTACGTCCAATTAGGTCTATTGTTCAGATATTCGTAGAGTTGAGGATTTCTATGTCCTTGATCTGGAGGATATACTTGCCAAGGAAACCTATTTCTTCTTCAAGCTAGGCCAGAGCATTCAATGCATTCGGCTACTATGTGCAATGAGATTTCCTTCTCGTGTTCGCAGAATCTGCATGTCCAGCTACTCACCATTCCTATTTTCCTAAATGGTCTTAAATAATTTAAGATTGTATTTTACTAAGAGTGATTTGGCCTGTCATAGTCCTGGAATGTGTCCATCATAACTGCCTCAAATTATCCTCTTCTAGGCTTAGTTGTTCTCTTATTGTGTGTTTTCCAATGCCACAAAATGGTTCTGGCCCTACAAGGGACTTACCTGCTCCCCTTCTTGCTAACTCATTAGTTGGTTCATTACCAGGTATATTTCAATGTCCTGGAATCCACCTCATTGCAAGGTTATTGCTCCTACCCAAGTGGTCTAATTTGATGCGCATTTTGCGGACCAGCTTCGATGTTTTTTTAGTACTACTGAGTGTGCTTATTTTTGCTCGACTTTCAGAAAGAATGGCTTTATTTCTGTTCTGATAGTTGTGTTTGAAGTTCAGTTCTGCACATCTCCCAATGTAAGGCAACTTACTTCTTCTAGTGACATCCAGTCTCTATTGCTGCCTAAACAATGTCCACATTGACGTTAGAAAATATATTCGGTTGTCATTTCGTCCATTGGGTCCATTAGTATGGAAAATTCTCTTACATATCCTTCAGCTTCTCTTGTGTTAAATATACGGTCGTTGCCCGCTCCCAAAGATGATATTCTTAAATAAGTCTTTTCACTGGAGTTCTACTGTGTGATGAAGTGGAATGGGCTCCATGAGAATGTCTAGTGCCGTTGTCGGATAGGTGCGCATTGCTCCTGTCATGCAGACGCAGGCCATTCTTTGCAATTTTTGCAAATGCTTAAGCACGGAGACTAGTTGTGACCTACAAGGTATAGCCATATTATTCTTCGTGGAGCTGTTCCCCATGCTTGCTTTACACGGCTAGGCTACGACAGGTATATAAAGAGAGCTCAACTTCCCTACATCAGTCATATATCGTTCTTAATCCTAGTTGAATGATATTGCAGATGGGTCTTTCGTATAGCCTCGGGCTATGATAGCAATGTTATCGGTGTAACCTTGGCATTAAATACTTATTGTAGAGAGCATATTAAGTAGTTCCTCTACTATAATGCTTCAAAAGAATGGAGGGAATTCTCCCCCTTGTGGGCATCCTCGTATGGTTGGTACTGTGAATTTACTATTGCCTACTGTTGCTGTAGCTTGCCTGGAGCTCAGCAGAGACTGCATCCATTTGCCTGTTGTGGCGTCTACGCGTATCTTATACAGGGCAGCTGGAATAGCGTCGTATTATCAAAAGTCCCTTCTATGCCTAAAAAGGCTCAGAGGGCCACTTCCTTTGTATCAACTGTCTTAATTAAAATTTTTTTGGAGTTGATATAGTGCTGTGTCTGTTGGGCGACCCACTCTATATGCGTGTTGTGTTGGATGCAGCGGACACTTTTTCAGCAGTGTGTTTCTTATATTGGAGTCCACCACCTTTTCTTGTTTTTTCAATAAAACGATGTCAAGCTGATATGTCTGGAGGACTTTGGGTTGGTGATATTTTACTTCCCTGCTTTGCAGATGAAGACCACCCTAGCTCTACTCTAGGCACTTGGTAGGCACTACTTAAATTGCTCTCCTGAACAGTGGTAGGAGTTGATCCTGTCCTTGTTACAGAAAAGTTGAAGCAATACTATGTATGCCTGGTGACTGGTAGGGCTGGAAAATACCAAGCCCCAATTATGTTTTTTCCTTGTGACAGATTTTGGTATACCCCAATCAGTAGTGCGTGACCTGGAATTGCTGCTTATTCCGACACATTTTTCCCGTAGAGGAATACTACCTGGAAAGTGCGGTTCGAAAAGTGTTTCTACTATTGGAGGAGAACGTGCCATCTTTTTTCTTTAAGACTAAATTAGATTCTGGCCCACGCTTTCATATAATTTTATGCAGTCGTTCGCCGATTAAACCGGATGGTTCTATGATCAGACATGGATTCTTTAGGATGGACATATTAGGGTTAACAAATGTCGGTGTTGGTCCTACATTTTCTATTTTTAGAATATGTTTAATTATAAAATCGAGTAAGCACTCACCTCTTGTGTTGATGTGCTTACACCCCTTATTACGTGGTACGAGTTGGCATCGCATCCTACGATGATCGGCAGCTGTTGTGCTCCGCAGTGTTTCACCAGTTCAACAGTCCGGGGGTGGACAGAGCGCATCTCCTGCGAAGTATGCTATGGTTGTGGCAATTGGAACACAGTTCCATGTCAAAGGATAGAGTATTTAATGTCTAACCATGATATATGTTCTTGGAGATAGGGTCCTATGGTCATAAACTACCTTTGCATCCCTTGTGTACAGGCCTAAGATGCCGTTGTTGATCCACGGCTAATGTACGAGGGCCTCCCTCCCTAGATGAATGTTCACCTGGGCTACATCATCCCTATTTTCTCATTGGAGCTTCATGTCCAGTTTTTGGAAGAACATTGGGATTCCATCCTTCAAAGCTGCATCGGTCTCCAGCTATCCAGATATGAAATCTTCTACTGCATCCGGACCCAGCGTCACGACAGCCAGGTCCTCACTCTCGGCCAGATCCTCTGATTGATCGGATGTTTCAGGTGGATCGCTGTACCAGATTGCAGTTAATATTGCAGTGGTGTTACCTACTGCCTACTGTTCTTCGTTATTTGGCGCTTTGCCGACTGCTTTTACCTCGTGTCTTCTCGGTCACTTCAGACCACTGACTGGGATCGATCCAAAACGGAAAAAAACTGGTATCCTTTTTCCACAATTTTTTACTTAAATCCTTCGTCGATATCTATTACGATGAGCGGTCCGCCTACCTCGTTGCTCTTGTGTATCGTCCTCCATGCCTCATTATCGGCCTGAATCCTTAGTATGTCCATTAAGTTTTCGGTTGATCGATCCGTCGACGCTAAGCTCCTTAGCCAATCGGCTGATCCTTTATCGGTACAATCAAATATTAGGTACCCTAATCGGAAGTGGATGTATAATTCCCCGTCACTAAGGACTACCGGTTGATAATCCTCAGGTAGCACCGTCATCATTACCTTTTTCGTTACTGCGGTATATTTAATTCGGTGATTCGGAGATTCGGTAGGCGCTCCTGAAGAGAAAATTTCAACCACCATTAGGTCTTAGATCTGACTTTTTTTGCTTATTGGGGCAAAGTCAGCATTGCTGATACAGTTTGTGGATTCATTATGAGGTTTAGCGAGAGTAAAAAAATAGGTTGCCGGGACCATCTTTGAAATAATCGAATAAAGCTATATTTTCGACTTTTCAAAAAGGTAGCTTTGGTAATCTGAACACAACTCCGAACATAGTTTAATGATATTAAAGGTGTTTATCTTTTTTAAAAGGTAAATAAATGGGTTATAAACCTGCAATTCAACATTTTTTAATTAAATTATTCGTTTAGAAGTTATTGAGGATTGGAATGAAAATTTTGACTTAAAATATGCCCATTTTAAAATAGGTATTTTTTGTGCAATTTCTTTTCGAGAACTAGAATTTTTGTTCTTTGTATCATTCTTTGGATCTGTAGGCTTACTAATTCTAAAACCAATAAAAACATTTTTTAAAAATCAATCGACAAATATATGAAGCTTAGGAAAGCAAAAATGAAAATTTTTAATATTGGTGAAAATATTTTAAATGTGGGTAGATTATGATATTTTTAAAAACCCTGGAAAATTCGAAAATTAAATTAAAATCCGTCATCTAATCCCTTGGATCCTAACGCTTCAAACAAGGTATCGCTTGTAAAAATCTTCGTCGTGCTGCTGCTTTCGTCTTCTTGTTCCGTTGTCTTTGCCTTTTGTTCGCCGTTGTCTTTGCCTTTGTTCACCGTTGTTTTTGCCTTTGTTCACCGTTGTCTTTGCCTTTGTGCACCGTTGTCCTTGTTTCTAGATTTCTTTTACGTGTTCGCCGGTCGACTTGCACTCATTTTGCCGGTCGGCTACTAATTCCATTGCCGGTCGGCCTCCAATTGCTTCGCCGGTCGATTTCCATTTAAAATAAATGTGATTCTTCACAAAGGGTTCTGACAAACTATTTTTTGAATTTTATTTTTGGAAATAGTGATCCTTTTTAGATATAATTCGGCTCCAAATATTTAGGGATAGTAGAATTTTTTTCAAACCTAATATTAACCTTATGGTTGCACATCGTGCAACTGCTGCATATGTTTCCGTTATATTGCGTTTGCATTGCGTTTGGTTGTCAATATCCATTTCAATTTTACAATTTTCGATTAGAGCCTGATGCTCCACAGTAGGGGGCTGCTTGAATCTACTCAATGAGTACCATAGAAAACTTCTCATTATTTGAGTACAAAACATATATTGAATTGAATGAGTACTCTATTGTTTACTCATTGCACTCAAAATAACTAACATTTAATTAAATTGAGCCTTCGTCTTTTCACACAGACACAATCCGAAGTACTGATTTGGAATGTCAGTTAATAGAGTGATCTTGCTTCTCTTTCGCACTCATGTTCATGTGGCCTTTGTACACAAACCCACCCTTTAATTTGACCACATTGAATTACTTACGTAATAACTCAATTCAATTTCATAAAGTCGTCACTCAGTCCAAAACTCAATTCATTCAATTCAATTCCAATATGTACTTAAACTCACTCAACTCTTTTCAGTTTGAACGTCTTACATGGCATTTTGAGTTGATTCAAGCAGCCCTTTACTCAACACTCATCGCCTATTTTCTTTATTGTCGCTCTGCAGTGCCTCATGTGCTTAGATCCGATTTTCAAATCTCCAGTTGGTTTACGGTCTGTGGTATCACGTAAACCCCGCGTTTACCACGTTTAAGTCCTCGGACATTTACCTCATCTTCGTTTTCATCCACTAAAACCGCATTCTCCTCTTCAATGTCATTATTGGACTATAGAGACTATATTGGCTGCGTGCTTTAGTCGCCTTGTTTGCGATCGTCAGACCGCCATCTCAAAGAAATTGTTGCTTTGCGCCCACAACATGCAATTCATTGGTTCCATTACGATCAAATGTAAAAGATATTTTAAATAAAATTACATTTCTGGATACAATAACGCATCGTTTGTTCGCTTCATACAACCAGTATGAATTGGTCTGCTCCGAATAGCTTACAAGAATAAGTTTCTGACCTTTAGGTGCGAACTTAGGTAGATGGGGCTGATGTTGTCACAAAACATTCATAAGAGAACTTTCCGCTTTTCTTCTTTGTAATTGCCCTGTTTTTAAAGTATGCCCGCTCAGATATGCCATTTTGCTAAGGTATATAACTCACTGTAGTTATTTGTTGTGTATATACCATCATAGCGTTCGAATGGTTTTCTTATGATTTTAGATGTTGTCATGCCTCTGCATATGTTGGATGAAGCACCGCTATCTAAAACCGATTTGCAGCTTATTTCCGATGTCAGACCGTACGGACTCACGCTAAGTTCGTATCGCGTTTATCATTTTTACATTGCGCTTTTATATGTCCGCGCTTACCGCATGCATAACACTATATGTTGCGTCTTCTTGCATTATCAGTTTCTTCACTCTGTACTCGAGCAATTTTTTTGTAATATTTTCTCGCTCCCTTTGCTTCTGCAATATTTTTTTCCGTTACATTAGCATTCCCTTGCACTCTATCGCTTCTCCGAGGTTGCTTTTCCAATATCTTGACCCTCAAATGACTTAGAGTTGGTTGCTTATCTCTGCATTTTATTGCGACTACAAATTTTCCATGTGGTAAAATATTAAGCAAGGCAATCGAAAACACTCAACAACAACACAATGCAAGGAATAACGGTTGTTGCGGTTGCTGCCAAGCAAGAGTGTAAGCTCGAACCATGCGCCGACAAAACACGGGTTCAATTTCGCACGTAGACGAACGACGCAGGCCGCGACTGCAACATAATTGGGACAGGCTCGAGAGAGGTTGGGAGACAAAGCTCTTGACAGTCGTTCTAGCACCGTGGCCCAGGATAGATCATTAAGTGCGAGTACAACTGCAAAGACAGCACAGCGCAACACTATTCTTGTGTTGCGCAGACAATTAGCCACAACGTGTGAAAAATAATAAAATATATAACAAAATATAATAATAATAATAATAAAAAAATATAATAATAACAAAGAGACAAATAAATAGAGTATCACTTATATTTGATGGTAAGGCAATCGTTCCTGGGGAATATCATAGCTCAACCCGCTTCCAGCAAACCGTCGTCACGTTATTCATTGTTTCGAAGACTTCTGGTATCAGCAATCTCCCTAAGATTCAAACCAACGCGTAACTCAGGAAAATTATCTTACTCTACTCTTACCTCCTCTAATCCCATTGTGTCCCAGCACATATAAATGTTCTGTAAGTGGTCCTGGCAAGACTGAGAATTGTAGCCCGACCTGAGCTATTAATTCTTGAATATATTCATTCGAAACCATTTATAAATATGGCTCGCAAATTCGAATTGTATTTTTCTTCTTTTTTTTCTAGAGAACAACAATTGCTGAGTATATTTGAAGTAATTATTTCAAACCTCGAAGGAAAATTAAAACGAATTGACAACTTGGGACGAGCAGTTGAGGACCTAATGGAACATATAGAAACTTTAGAAAATCGTGTCTCTGATAATGTAGAAAAGACCGATAGCGCTTTATCTAAGCTAAGCAGTCTGGATTCCAAACTTTCAAATATAGTCTACATGTTGCCTGAAATGAGTTTTCGTTCGAACGACGGATTGCATATTCCTCAGACCTCAACTACTTCATCCACAGTCCAAATTGATAGCCGGCTAGTTCGGTTAGATCAAAAAGTCAGCGACATTGGTTCTAAGCTAGAGATTCTTAAAACGCAAATTGACAACAACTTTTTGCAAGTAGATGAGTTAAACACAGAAGCGAGCGAAAAAAACCCCATTACAATGAATGTAGTCGAAATCACAAAAGCTATGACTGCAGAGGTTATGACTCATGTATCAGCAGAAGTAAACCAACTACGCGACTCCACCGACAACATTGACAAAAAGCTACAGTTTCATATTAACATTGAATCTGAGAACATAGGCCGTATGCTACGAATGATGAATGATATTCATGACGCTGTGGTTGATCACCACGAACAATTAAATGGATTCAATGTCACGACTACGTCTTTTCCACCTATTAAATCAAGTAAGCTTGATACTCTTGTTAAACAAATGCGCCCAATGGTATCTGTATCTGAAAAAATGGACGAGGTATGGGATGTTGTAGTGGGTACAAAGTCTACTGTTGATCACCTCCTGCCTAAGTCGGATGCTCTTCTTACTCAAACTCAGCGCCAAGAACGTGCTATTGGGGAAATACATCATGACCTGAAAACGAAAACAAACTTGATAATAAATAATTTAGATATGGTTGAAAAACGATTAAAAAAACAAGAAGATGATGTGCAAATACTAACACAACGACCAGGATCAACTGAACTTTTCGTAGACCCAACTATTGATCGTTTAGTAGAGTACGATCCAAGCAGGTACGTTATTCTGTTTGAATTATTATTATTATTATTTAAAATTACCACCTTTTAAACTGTAAACAGATATTCTATAATTGATGACAGCTTGCTTGTCTTAAATGATTCAGTAACCACATCTTCACCAACCGCTCGAAGTTTTTTGACGTTTAACACATCATCAACCCCATATCCGACTTTAAGTACTAGAAATGGTGCTGTGTCAACCAATACCCATACAACTTCCTTTAACACAAGCCTAAGCAATATACTAGGATTTATGTTAAATGCATCTCAGCCAACATCAACAACTCCTTCGTCGTGGAATTCAACGCCTACAAAATCTGCTTTCCGCAAGGGCGGTATTATCTTTCCAAGTGTAAAGAATAAACCAGCTGTAGTGAACAACACCTTTTCCAGCGATATTTTCACAATCAAGGATGTCAAGGTAAATACGGAAAACAGATATTATCAACAATCATAATTTCAAAATTAGGCCGCGAAATGAAGTGAACGGCAACATTCAAAATAGTCCTCTTTTTACAATTTTAGATTGACACGAGTTGATTTAATAAAACTGTTCATGTTGTTATGATTTATTGCCTGTTTTCACCGAGTCCACTCAAAAAAATTCACAAGCTGTGACTAAGCCCAATTTCCACCGAGACCACTAAGCAAAAGTCATAAGCAATCAGCTTTGTTTTTGTATACCTTAGCATTTTGAGTTACAACTTGGTAAAAATATATTTTTGTTTCGTTAAAATTAAAAATAATAAAAAAATTTTAATGAGCGGTGAAATTACAATATGAATAAAATTAAACAAAGTAATAAAAATTAAAATTATTTGATTTGATTTGATTTGCCGCTCATTTGACTGTGTTATCGATACTTTACGATGATTTGCTAGGGCTGACATTTTTATTCACTGACCATTTGGTCGCAGCAATAACAAAAGAGTATATAGACACGCCGCCCCATATAAGGAAAATGGCTACCCCGATATTTCATCATAGGTCCATTTTGCACTTCGGGCGTAAGAAACACCCGACGAAACCCGAAGTGCAAAATGAACCTATGATGCAATTTCCGGGTAGCCATTTTCCTTATATGGGGCGGCGTGTCTATATACTCTTTTGTTATTGGTCGCAGCGAGCGATGCAGGCCTTAAGACTATCTAGTAACGATCAGAATTTAATGCTATCGGGCAAGATTTTGTATTGCTGCGACCTGTCTGATGACTAGCCTCTGACTTTTTTGGGTTGCGACCATCTAGAGGCTTTGGTGAAAACAGGCTATACTATTAATTATTTAAATATAAAAAAAAAATTCTTACTGTAAGTTATCCCGCACCTATGGTATTAACATAGGCTGATAGGTATGGGAAAAAGTTGAGTTTGGAAAGAACGCGTTTTTTTGCCAACTTGTTTTTGGTAGAATTTCATAGATTGCGTTGCTGTTAGCTCAATTTGAAGCCGCGAAAATTCCAAATATCTCAAAAACAATCCCTAGAACTGCATTGCCTAATAAGCTTCTAATATTCCATATATAAATGAAAACGTTTATTCCAGCTTCAATTTTATTTTTCCCTCTTAAAAAATTTACAAGATTCATGGGAGCGGCCAGGGCGGTTATGAAATATCCAAACATAAGAAAATCACAAAACAAATTGTCATTTAGTGTTTGATTTAGTGACATTTAATTGAAAAGTAATTTTTGTGCAAAGGGAGTGCATGAAATAAATTCGTGTGCTGTGAATTTTATCCTCATTAAGATAAATCCCGCTGTCTGAATTTCAATTGTTCATTAAATTTAGTGCGTAGCGTATTTTTAAAAGAAAGAATTGTGTGCTGATCAATAATAAAGAATGCAGTACTTGCGCGTCAGCGGCAGTGTATCAGCAGAGAATTTCAAATATCGTTGAGCTATGGTTTTTGTCTCAAAAAATGTAGTAAAAATCAAAGATCAAAGAAATATGAACGCACCTTTATCTTGTTGCTGAATTTATTGTTAAAATAGCAAACATAGGGATTATTACCGATACTTATATTTATTATAATCTCTTATGCTGTCAGCTCTTATGTTATAGTTCCATTGGTGGATGCGTTGAACGCGTTTGCCATTTACATCGAAATTCGCCTGATGCACGTTCAAGTCCTATGCTATTTGCATAGGCTGTTAGGTATGGGACATGGACTGTTAGGTATGGAATAAAGCCGAGTTTGGAATGAACGCGGAGTATGCCAACTCGTTTTTGCTGTTAAGTTGTTGTTAGCTCAATTTGCGAAAAAAAAGCTGTTTTCAACAATCACAATTTCAAAATTCAGGCGCGAAAATTAAAATGACAAATATCCCAAAAACAATTCCTAGAACCGCAGAGCCTCATAAGCTTATGATATTCTATATAAATGATGTAGTTTCTTTCATCTTCACTTTTATTTTGATCTCTTAAAAAATATATAAGATTCATGGCAGCGCTCAGTGCAGCGGGTCCTTATTATTATATACATCTGGGTCAAGAACCTAATTTACTCTATTAAATTATCATATTTGTGATGATGGTCAACCAAAACAAAAGTAACCGCTGATTACCCCATTCTATAATTCAAAGTATCAACTGCATAAGTTGCCTTTATGCGCTTCTCAAGGTGGCACCCACCTGCCACAAGTTCTAAAAGTTGTAATTCGTACCATAGTACGAACATGAGATTTCATATTATGATTTGAAATTTCACTTGTAATAAAAATTCTGTTGGTTAAATTTAAAGAATATTCATTATGTTGTGTACTGAAGTTTTGACCCTTGCAAACAAATGATCAGCTGATTGCAAACGCATCCATAGCAGTAGAAACACCATCCAAGCCCTATCGCGTCAGCCTGTTATCGATGGCAAGAAGCGTTTGTGTGGAAATCGGCTATTAAGGCAGATTAGTGTTGGTATATGAACATGGAAATAATGTTGGAAAATATAAAATATTAAATTTTTGGCGGTCAAATTTAAGAGTCAAATTTATTTATAAATCAAAACCTGGAAGGCGAAATGTACAGACAATACTCTGGCGTTCTTATATTTAACGATACATATGGTAACCCTGTGTTACTGAGCATACATTAGATTGCTAATAAGCTCTCTGATCGGGCATGATATTCTCTTTGACTGGAAAAAATCACCTATTTTATTAATTATTAATTATTTATTTAAAAATTAAAATAAATTATGAAAATGCCACTTGCCAATCTGTTTGCAATTGATTTTTTTATTGTAGTAGTAGTATTGAGTGAAGCCCATTCTCTTAACGTAAGCGATCGCGCTTACGCTGCATTTGAGTTGGGGCGTTAAATGCTCTATTTTGCAAAAATGCTTATGTTGCATTTTGGTTGGGGTAATCGAATTATTATTTCAGGATTTCCGGATTTTAGCTGCGTTAGCATTAATGGTGTGGGAACACATCGTGAGTTAGTTTCTCAACGGATGTTTACAATATGAGGCTTTTGCCTGTTTATATTAGTGGGCTTATGCTTATGGATAAGCTATGACATTCCTATGACTTTTGTGATGATTCATTTATATGAGAATCTTATATGTTCAAGAGCTCTATAGTTTACGTTATTTGTATGTGCATGTGAGTTTTATGCTACTAAGCAAGATTTTGTATAAGCGTGTGGGTTATGGATATGTCACTTCCCCATCCTTTAGAAATTTGCCTGACCTCAGGAAGATATTTTAGGGCACAAAATCGGGTTATTGTCGTTTTGAGGATTTACAATTATTTGATTTTCTGTTTTCAATTTGATTTGGACTTACAACATTTTTATTTTCAAGTTTATTCTCTTGTTTTTTATAATTTATGATAATTCGTTTTGGAATGCCTTTATGTTTATAAATAACAAATAGTATAAAAATAATTATAATTACAAAAGGTGCTGTTAATACTATTATTTGAAATGTATTATAACTTTTTGTGTGCTCATTGATTATTTCTCTAGTTTGTATATAAGATAGAGGTTATAATTTTGTTACACTATTATTAACATAAATGGTTTGTGTATAATCAGTTATTGAGCTTGTAATTATTATTTCGTTAAGTTGAACATTACAATTTAATGCTTTTATAATATTGTTTCCTTAGATAATAATTTCTCTATTGATGCAATTTCGGTTAATTGACATTCTGGGCGAACTCCAAGCTAGGATAATGTTTGGCTCTATAAAAATAACTTCAAAATTTTTATGTGTTTTAATGTAACTGCATTGAGGTTGCTGAGTAAACTAAATTGTTTTGAATATAATATTTGTCATGGATAACTTCTTTTAAAATTGCATTATCATGATCTGGATATGGCATTATCTCAAAAATAGGTGTTTTAATAATATGTTTTGGAATGTGGGAAATAATCAATATCTCGTTGGTAGCGGTTTTTAACCATGTTGATGTTTTAATATTGAATAATTTTTCAGCATTTAAAGAGTCGTGTCTTAAAAGTTTTGGATTAAATATACCTAAACTAGTTAGTAGCATACCAAATTCTATATCTTCGATATATTCCGTAAATTTTTGGAGGTTAAATATGAGAAGTTCTTTTCATTCATTGTTTTCATTTGTGGTGGTTTGGTGATTTATTTCATTAATACCTTTATTGATAGTTTCTATTATTAAGTTGAGTTCATTAACCTGAATACTATTTTCTGAAATTTTGTCAAATTTTAGTTGTAGTTCTTCTTAATCATTTTGGTCTAAGGTTTCGAAAAGGTATTTGTAAATTGTGCCCATAAAATTAGCAAGACCTCTTTTACTGCGCTTTGCTATTTTTATTCCATTAATTTCTCTTTTAAGTTTTTCTTTTAAGTAAACAATTTGGTCATGATATTCATATGTATTGTTTGATTAAATCGTTGTAAGTTTGCTCGGTTTTAGTTAGATTGACGGACAGGTAATGGTATTCATAGTTTATTGGAAGATCTATAGATCCGAACTTAAATATTAGATATCCATTTTTATCTTGAATGGGATTTACTTCAATACTTTGACAATTGATAAATCGGACAAAATTAATGACAAATAACATTGTTATAAAGAATGTGTATTCAAGTGGGGCTCCATTAATTCGCTTCGTTAACAACTGCTGACCTGGAATTATTGTATTTGCTTGCGATAATTTTCTTCTTTTTCTTTAATTTTGATTTATAATGGGTAATCTTTCTACCACGGTTAGTTTCTTCAAAATGTGTGTCATCTATTTGTTTTATTTCACCTGTTTCTTTAAATGGACTTGTAGATTTTGATTTTACAGGAGGGGCCTGCCTATATTTGGTATCTACCTCGTAACTTGTGCGTTTGTCATTTAACTTGCTAATTTTGTTAGCTTTTATTAATTGCATATCATATGCGGGGGTACCTGCATATAGAAATATATCGGCTGGTATTTTAACAGTTGTATTTTGCTTAATTTATGATTATAGACATAAAGTACGGTTCGAATTTTGTTATTTTGTTTTCCATGTTTGAATCGCTGTTGATTACTGTAAGCTTTTCATTTATGGACTTGTGAAGTCTCTGTACGTCAGAAACTCAATTTTTACTGCTTATATTTATTTTTATACCTTCTGATTCAAACCAAGTTTGTAGGCCAATGCTCATGATAGCTGAATCTTTGTCGGCTTTTATTTTCAATGGTTTTCCTATATCATTGAAAATTCTTATTATTGCTCTTTTTGTTTCGAGCCAATCTCTGCTATTGACTTCTATTAGTGTAGTATACTTGGAATAAAGGTCTATACAAGATAGAAATTGTTTTTTTTTTTTTTTTTCAATTATATAAAAATCCATAACATATTTATCCCTTATGTTACAGGTTTCGGGGGTTATTTCGAATTGTAATTTTGTGCTTCCATGCTCATTTTTGGCTACATTACATATGGTACATTCGTTATGAATGTTCTGGATCAACCGTTGGTAATCCGGATAATAATATTTCTGTTTAAACAAGTCGATAGTCTTATCGATACCTGGGTGTAAAAGTTCAATGTGACATTTTAAAACCTTTACTTTGAAAACTGCGTTTGAATGTCTTCCAGTTTTGTGCTAGATTTCATGGCTTTCGTCTGTTGGTCGGAACTAATTATTTAATGTTGAAACGCGGATTTTCCGCTTCGTTGTGTACTACACTCTTTTTTGTGCAGAAATATTCCTTAATCAATTGTTTGGCATATTGCTTAGTTAATTTTTTATAAGTGATTTTTATAATCATTTTATGGAAATAACTGGTTTCATCAGTTTTATTTTCATTACCTTTCAGAAATTCAATTTGTTTGTGATAGTAATTGATGGGCCTTTCCGTGATTTGGATATACCTTAAGTTATCTTCTTGAGCACTATGACAAGTGGCTGCAAGACTGCTTGAGTTTGCAAAATTTGGTATGAACTTTCTAAAAAATCCACACATTCCAAGAAATTATATTATTTCTTTAGCCGTTTTAGGTATCGGAAATTTAACGATTGCGTCTAATTGATTTGGATTGGGGTTGATACCTGTAGTTGTGACAATGTGACCGAGAAATTTTGTCTCTTTTCTCATAAATTCACACTTGTCTAACTGAATTTTAAATTTGCTTCTCTGAGCTTAGTGAAGACTTTTCTTAGAGACGACAAATGTTCTTCCAATGATGTGGAGAAAATTGTTATGTCATCTAAGTAAAGTAGACAATCTTTATAAATTAAATCTTCTAGGAGATTATTCATACAACGTTGAAATGTTGCAGGGCCATTTTTAAGGCCAAATGGTATACGAGTGTATTCGTAGTGACCATGTTTTGTAGAAAACGCTTTTTTCAAAATTGATCTTGAGTCCATTTGAATTTAATGGAAACCTTTTGCAAGATCTATGGTAGTGAAGTACTGACATCTTCCAAGTTTGTCTAGTATTTCATCCATAATGGGGATTGGGTATTTGTCGTCAACGGTTAATTCGTTGAGACCACGGTAGTCTATGACTAACCTGTACTTCTTTTTTCCTGAAGCATTATTTTTCTTTGGAACTATCTAAATTGGAGAACAATAATGGCTAATTGACTTTCTAATTATTTCTTGTTAAATCATTTCGTTTACCTGTTGGTTTACCTCTTCGTAATACGCCTGTGGGTATTTATGAAGTTTTCTATAAATTTCTTAATCAGTTTTAGTGTTATTTAATTGCTTAATTGTACTGGTAAAGGTCAAATTTTAGCCTTTTTTGTACTGAATGTCTCTTAATTCTGATAAAACTTTGGTTAGGGTTTTCCGCTCTTCATCGTTTAGATGATCGAGCCTGAATTTATTGAATTCTGTTAGCTCACTAGTAATTGAAAAGTTCAACTCCTCGTCGATTGACGATGACGGATCAAGGCATATAGATACGGTCTTGTCCTGGAGAACATTTTTACGTTGATATTGCATATAAAACTTTACCTTATTGATTGTAATTGACTTTTTAGCATAGTCTATCGAGGAATAAGAGTCTTCTAAGAATTATTTTACTAATAGTACTAAATTTTCTGCAAAAATTATGAATGTAGAATTTTTGGTGAGTAGGCCAAAGTTTACTAGGCTTTAGATAAATGGTTAGCTTTAGTTGGACAATACCGTTTATAGTATGTTTTTAATTGGGAACTTTAAATTATTTTGTTTCATTATGTTAATCGACGAACCCGTATCGATTATAAATTTTAACTGGATGTTATTCATAGTAATTACTATGATTGGGTTTCCTGACTTTCTCCTTGTGTTTCTGAGTCCGAGACAGCTTGTTGAAAATTTTCTACGTTCATTTTCATATGGCCTAGTGGCTACTTTCATTCTGTCTCTTGGTTGGTTGATTAAGGGCAGCTGAGCTATTCCTTTGCTGATGATTAAGTGGATTTTGATTCCTACTTAAGTTTAAAGTCATTATGTAATTGCTGATTACTTTCACCTTTGTCATAATTGTTTTGTGTATTATTTTTGGAATAATTACTTTGATTGTTATTTCCCCTATTCCTACGATTGTCTTATTATTATTATATTTTTTTTTCTGTGGACTGTCAGCGTTATTTTGCGACTTGGACTGATTGTTAGAACTTTGGGCTTTTGTTCTAACGGAAAATATGGTTTCATACACTCCTTTTTGTTGAGCAATATGTTTTAAATTATAAATTCCTATCTGGAAGTTTGCGCATAATTACATCTTTGATTGTATTTTTCATTGTATTTGAATACAATGTTGTGTTCATTTCATTATTTTCGAGCATTAATTTATTTAAAATGGTCTGTGACATAAATTCTATTTCATCTACAAACTACAAACAAATAGTCCCGTGGAACAGTGTGTTGTAGAGCCTTCTCAATAATTCCTCGTATGGGGTCTGCACTTTGAATTCTTATATGAGAGTTGACCTCAATTCTGTCCAGCTGTTTACAACGCACATCTGCGAAATCCTTTGGGCATCTTCGGTGATTTGCATGTTAATGGCACTGAAGAACACCAGCTTCTGGCGACCATCTTCGGTTAGGTACAGCCTCATGATGTAATCGACTCTTCTGATGAATGCACTTAGGTCGTGGCTGTTGCCGTTGAAAGTGGGCCTGATTTGACCAAGGGCCTGGTTTAAGTGGGCCTCTGATAAGCATAATGTTGGAACTAGCGTCGTGATGTTTATGTTTTTTGGTTGCGTTCATAATTTTTAAAAATTATGTTTGTTTTGTTGTTGTTTGCAACTTATGGCACTTTTTTAATTGTTTAAGATTTGATTGTTATTGTTGATGATTTTAATTTTTTTCTTTCTTGTGGTTGTTTTTTAAAAACGTTTTCCACTTTTGTTGAATGTTAATTTGATGATTTTAAATTTTGCACTTTTGTTGAATGTTAATTTGATGATTTTAAATGTTGCACTATTGTTGATTAAAATTTTCCACTTCCTTGCTTGACTGGGTTTTGAGCTGTTCGGATCCCAATGGTTATTGATTGCAGGGATCAGAGATATGCAATACCCAGGAATAACCACTGTTTTGTAGTAAAAATTAAATCACTACCAAGTATTCCAGTTGTCCAGAGGATCAACTTTGATAGAGATACTTGTTTTGGTTTGTTGAACCTAGAACATGATCGTTTTTGAAGGGCTCATACAGCACTGTTCTGGTAATAAAATTAAACTTGTGATCTGGAAGTCGATTGTTCTTTAATGGTCAACACAGTACTTCGCGTTCGCACGTATGAACTTTTTTGCGGATATGCATTCGGAAACAAGTACTTGCTCTACTTGATTGCAACCACGCACTTTTCGAAATATTTTGAACTTAGTTGTTCTTAGCGATATTACTATTCACGAACATATCCTACCGGCTGCGCCAATTAAATATCAAGCACGTTAAATTTTTAAAAAAAATGACTTTATTAATTTGACATCTGTATATGAGCTTATAAGAATTAAGACTAAACTACCGCACCGATGCTATCGAAAACCAAACCTCGCTCTCCTAACGTGAGCGATCGCGCTTACGCTGCATTTTAGTTGGGGCGTTAAATGCTCTCTTTTGCAAAAATGCTTATGTTGCATTTGGTTGGGGTAATTTCAGCCGGATTTTAGCTGCGTTAGCAGTGTTTATATTAGTCTGCTTATGCTTATAAATAAGCTATGACATTCCTATGACTTTTGTGATGATTCATTTATATGAGAATCTTATATGTTCAAGAGTTTTATAGTTAACGTTATTTGTATGTGAATGTGAGTTTTATCAATAACAAAAGAGTATATAGACTCGCCGCCCCATATAAGGAAAATGGCTGACCCAATTAACGTTGATACGCCAAGACACAATATAAGCCGCCCAAATTACTGAAACTTGAACCCGAACTTAGTAAAAAGCATTTATTTAGGATCTGACAACGAAAAATTAATTATCTTTTATTTTAAACTTATCAGTTAATGCAGAATGTTTGTATTACAATAATACATTCATATGGGCTCACAAATATATATGTTGCTTTTCTTTTTGAGCAGTGTATGCGAGAGAACTGCTCTCCCATTTTGGTCGTGCTCTTTCTCTCGATGTATACTTTAGCGCGAAATGAATTTAATAACTACGTACGAAATACCCTTTACCATTGACTCAACATAAAAATTATTAGAATTTGTATTTAAATGAACAGATTCATAATTATTCCTTCATTTATAGCATAATACAACATATTGATGTTATCTTTTTAAATCGAGTAAGCAAATACTTAAAATATTACTATAGAATCTCATTTAAATTTGCAGGGTATGCCAACATCGACTAATAATATTTTGTGGGCACTTGAGCTGTTTTCGATTTTGAATTCTTAAAGAAATTGTACTTGGTTTTCGTTTTAAGACCTTTGAATGCGCATTTATTAAATTCTTTCAGTTCGCTCTGAAGTATACATCTCGAGAAAGAGCACGACCAAAATGGGAGAGCTGTTCTCTCGCATACACTGCTCAAAAAGAAAAGCAACACATATATTTGTGAGTCCATATGCATGTTGGTTAGAAATAAAACACCTTCGTTTGTAATATTTCTCAACTCATAGGATAATTCTTTATTTTTTTTAAGTGTATGTGATCGCCACGGCGCGTCCATACAATCCGCTGTCTTTATAAAAACTGAAACCAAAAAAGCGCTGATGCAATATTGAAAGTTGTGTGCGCGAAAACGAGATGACAATATGTACTTTGAATTTCATCATAATGCTCAGTATTGCATCATGCATGTACTCTTGTATGTGTGTGTGTTTGCGGCGAATGTGCAGCATAAAACGAAATAAAATGAAACGATCGTTGCTATTCAAAATGCGCAGCCGGCCGTTAATATTTGAACTGGCTGCGTTCCTCAACATCCCGCCCGACCCTGAAACAGTGTTTCTGAACTTGGTAGGACCGCAATCTTTGTGATTGGTCGAGTCGCCTCCCCAGTTGTCGTCTTAACTTTCACGGCTCGGACCAAGCCATCTGGTCCAGGGTAAGTTTCGACGACACGCGCCATAGCCCATGCAGCTGGTGGCGTGTGGAATTTCTTGATCAACACAAGATCCCATCTTGTATATTTGGACGCTTTGTCGTCCACTTGGGTCGTTGTTGCAATGTCGTCAGATACTCGAGATGTCTTTTTTTCCAGAAGCATTGCAACATAGCTCGTGATTGCTGCCAGTAATCCAATCGATTAGCTGACACTTGTAAAAGATCGCCTTCGGGTACCAATGTGTACGGGCGACCTATCAGTAGGTGTGCTGGAGACAGATATGTCAGGTCGGTGTCTGATGCAGCATACAGTGGACGAGAATTGACCACTGCCTCGATCTGTGCCAGGAGTGTGTTCATTTGTTCAAACGTGAGTGTAGCGTTGCCTACCACTCGATGCAGGTGTAGCTTGACTGAACGTACGGCTGACTCCCATTTGCCACCCCAGTGCACTGGGATGCATTGTAAAACAACTTTACTTTGAGTATTACCCTACAACGGATCCGGCTCGAAGGACCAATTTTTTATGGTTAGAAATAAAATACCTTCGTTTGTAATATTTCTCAACTCATAGGATAATTCTTTATTTTCTTTAAATTTATGTGACCGCCACGGCGCGTCCATACAATCCGCTGTCTTAATAAAAACTGAAACCAGAAATGCGCTGATGCAATATACAAAGTTGTGTGCGCGAAAACGATATGGCAATATGTACTTTGAATTTCATCATAATGCTCAGTATTGCATCATGCATGTGCTCTTGTATGTGTGTGTGTTTGCGGCGAATGTGCAGCAAAAAACGAAATGAAAATGAAACGATCGTTGCTATTCAAAATGCGCAGCCGGCCGTTAATATTTGAACTGGCTGCGTTCGTCAACACATATATTATTGTAATACAAGCATTCTGCATTAACTGATAAGTTTAAAATAAAAGATAATTAATATTTCGTTGTCAGATCCTAAATTAATGCTAATTACTAAGTTCGCGTTCAAGTTTCAGTAATTTGGGCGGCTTATATTGTGTCTTGGCGCATCAACGCTTATTGTGTCGATCGAATGTACCCAATTTTTTGCTCAATGTACTTGAAAACGAGTGCCCCCGTCTGTCCACAAGCTGCTCTCTCACTCTCTCTCTCTCCACCACCAAAGGTCCGCTGATGAAATTTCGGGGTAGCCATTTTCCTTATATGGGGCGGCGTGTCTATATACTCTTTTGTTATTGGTTTTATGTAACTAAGCAAAATTTTGTATAGGCGTGTGGGTTATGGATATGTCACTATATATATTCTTTAATTCTGACACAACGTAACAGTTGTCATATTTTAATTAATTTTTACATTTAGCGATCTCGCAAAGATCTGCCAACTTACTTAGGCCATTAATATGATAATTTTAAAAAATGAATATACAATTAAATTACAATGAATCGAAATTAAAAATTAAAAAGACCCACTTTAATATTTTAATCTTTTAAAACAGAGTTAAGCACACTTTGCCCGTACGGGCCGAATACATTCGACTAATCACACAGACACGAGCCAAAGTAGCGAGCTGCAGCTGCTACGAGAGCTCAAAAAAAAAAAATAAATATTAATTAATTATGTAATTTATGTATAATTTTAAGATGTAGATATATATAAAAAAATGTGGTTAAAATATCAATAAAATGTTATTGAACTAGAATTACTTTGTTCAATGGTTATGAAATGTGAGTTCACTAGCATTACTTTTTCAATTCTAGTTAAATGCTATTCACTACAATTAATTTTTTCAATGTTAATGAAATGTGATTTCACTAGCATTACTGTTCGTTTGTCTTTCTGAATATCTGTCCGTCTGGATACATTTGCTTGGCAGGTCAACGCCAATCCTTATTCAACCATATAAAGCATATAATTTACAACCAGAATTGCTTAATTTACGGTCACTGTTAGGTTAGAAAAGAGTCATTGTTAGAATTATTTTTATATTTATTAATATCGATAGTCGACTTGGCTTAACCAATATTAATTAAAAGCTAAAGACATAAATTTAAAATTTATGAAATGTGAGTTCACTAGCATTACTGTTCGTTTGTATTTCTGAATGTCTGTCCGTCTGGATACATTTGCTTGGCAGGTCAACGCCAATCCATATTCAACCATATAAAGCATATAATTTACAACCAGAATTGCTTAATTTACGGTCACTGTTAGGTTAGAAAAGAGTCATTGTTAGAATTATTTTTATATTTATTAATATCGATAGTCGACTTGGCTTAACCAATATTAATTAAAAGCTAAAGACATAAATTTAAAATTTATGAAATGTGAGTTCACTAGCATTACTGTTCGTTTGTATTTCTGAATGTCTGTCCGTCTGGATACATTTGCTTGGCAGGTCAACGCCAATCCATATTCAACCATATAAAGCATATAATTTACAACCAGAATTGCTTAATTTACGGTCACTGTTAGGTTAGAAAAGAGTCATTGTTAGAATTATTTTTATATTTATTAATATCGATAGTCGACTTGGCTTAACCAATATTAATTAAAAGCTAAAGACATAAAATTCAACTTCTTATATTCTAAACCTAGCTTTCAACTTTCAACTTCTTCTTTCTCTCCTGGGCCTAACATCATTCCTAGTTGTATCCTTAAGGAGTGTTGTACTTCTTTAGCTAAACCGTTGCTTAAACTTTTTCATCATTTGAATCCGCAATCTTTCCAGATCTTTGGATAGATTCATATATCAGTCCTTTCCATAAAAAAGATGGAAAATCTGATATATCGAATTAGAGAGGTATTACAAGGTTATCTTCTATTCCAAAGTTATTTGAAAAAATCCTTATTTCTTTTTTGCAGCATTTTTGTAAATCTATCATTTCCCCTGCCGAGCATGGCTTTGTAAAGGGTCGATCCACTACGACCAACTTGCTTGAATTTACGTTGGTAAATGATGCATTTTTAAGAATAAGTCAAACCGATGTCACATATACTGACTTCAGTAAAGCCTTTGACTCTGAAAACCACGACCTCTGAGTGTATAAACTTAACTGCATAGTTTCCCTCCTTCCTTCTTAAGTTGGATTTCAACCTGCTTAAAAGGCAGAACCCAAAATGTA
>JAWNNH010000200.1:0-10142 GCA_035043045.1 Hirtodrosophila alboralis | reverse complement strand
TCGATAACGTTAAGCTATCGAGTGTTAGAGTTGATTGCAGTGAACCGAATCGATATTTTTCATACGATAGCAATAAGCGATATTTTTGGCATTTTTGATTTTTATAAACACGGTCACACGGCACTCGCTTAAACAAACTATTGAGTTGAGACTTCCAGTTCAATTTCGCGATTATTTTGAGTTCTTTAGTGTGTACTCGTTAAAACAAGTTTATATTAAGCAGTTAATACTTAGTATACTCATATTTGTATTATATTAAGGTTTAAATACAACTTTGAAAGCATTTTAACATTTAATGTTAAATTCAAAAAATTTTAAAATAATAAATTAATTACTTAGACTAATTTCATTGACAATTTGAGAATTTAAGAATTTGTGCATTTATCACATTAGACTTAAATCTCTAATTTCACTTTTAGTTTAAAAAATACATTATGCAGATAAATTAATATATTGTTAGTCATGAAAACAATTTCGTTCATATGTGTAAAAGAACTATCCGTACATTTAAACTAGTTCTGAACGAAACGACACAGTTCTATCGTCATATCAACAAAACAAAAATTGCCGCAAAATGAATCCGTTAACAAATATGCGAAATGTTTTAAAATTAAGCGAACAAGAGCTTAAAAATCCCAGCAGCAAAAGCTGGCATGACATGTACCGTGACTCGGCGTGGATATTCGTAGCCGGATTTCCCTATACACTCTCCGAGGGCGACATTATCTGCGTCTTCTCACAATACGGCGAAGTGGTCAACATTAATTTGGTGCGAGACGGTAAGACGGGTAAATCTAAAGGATTCTGTTTTCTGTGCTACGAAGATCAGCGATCAACTGTTCTTGCAGTGGATAATTTAAATGGCATAAAAATTATGGATCGCACACTCCGCGTTGATCATGTCGCCGACTACAAGCCGCCGAAGGACAATGAAAAACTGGATGAGGAGACGTTGCGCCTCTATATGGAAGGATGTGCGCCCAAGCCATTGAGTAGACCCAATCCGTTGCCAACAGAACGGAGTATAAAAAATGACAATACTAGTATTAAGAAAGAAAGTTCAAAACGAAGTAAAAGCTCAAGAGAAAAAGTTAGAAAAGATCGGTATAGCTCCGATTAGTATTATAAGTCAATAAATAATTAAATAGCGTTATAGAAATCGTAAATAAACAAGTTTTTATGAGCTTATCATAAACATTTTTTATTGTGGAAGCTATGGAAGATGTATTGCATTATTTATTCAATCGCATAGAAATAGTTTACTTCTGTGAGGATGGAAAATTTGCGACAAATAAAATAATATTTTTGAAGTCTCTTTAGCTATACGTATTTGAAATATTCTGGCTGCTTCCTGTTTTTAATTCTTCATAGTTTGTCCTTAGGACATTATTTAAAATGAATGTAAACTAAAGACCAGAAAATTCAAAATATCATTCATGACAGCGAAGAGTAAAAACTATAAATAAATAACAAGTTATAGTTGAAGTTCCTATTTGTCACTCTTTTAAAAAGTACTGCCATATCGTATCGACCTAGCAATGGAGATAAGGAACTCTAAGATATTAATAATAATCGAATACATATTTAATTGCCAATTTTTGGACCACATTAAGAAATATATTAAAAGTAAATAGGTATACATAAAGATTCATAAAACGACATTTAGTCGCTATTATTGCCATGCTCGCTGGCGCTTTCAAACTGGGGCTCATCATCCGTATCATCTGAATTTGAGTCGAGGCCTTCAGCTTCGCGTTGAATGCGACGTTTGTAACGTTCATAGGCGCTGCCCTGACGATCCACATTGCAAAAGTCGACATCATCTACAAAAGCGTCCGCATCGGTATCAATTGTGTGAACATATGGATCCTGAAATTTGTTGTAATCATCATCGTCGCTTGACCCACTAACAAACTCATCATCATCATCGTCTGAAAACGCAAAAATTTAATAAAATTCATCAATTTCACTAAAATCAGCTGTCATACCAAACATAAATTTATTCATTTGACGGCAAATTTCATCATCGGAGCCCTTGGCCTCCACGTAATCATCATCGGGATAATCATTGGTATAATAGTTCTCCTGATTTGAGTCCTCCGAGTCATAGTCCTCATCCTGATCATTGAAGCAATCCTCCAAAATGATCTCATCCGCAGGACGAACACTGCGAATGCGTAATGATATTGTTTTAATTGAAACGCATGTAAAATTATTTATGTATTTTATTCAAGCTACGCATTAACTGAGCCTAGCTGAGAGACTTATACTAATACTATGCACTTAATTAAACTTTAGCACAAAATAGTGGAATGACTTAAATCGAAGGAAATTAATTTAAAAACTGGCAACTGGCAACAAATTCGGACAGGGCAATAAACGTAAAAACAATTGCTAAATAATGTTAATGTATGTTTGTGCTGTGTATGTGGTGGGGTGCAAATAGCAAATGAAATAGAAAGAAGAACCAAAATTGAAAAACATTAAAAAACTAATAGCTAATTCAGTTGAGTCTTTGGAAGAACTTTCTGCCCCGGCTGATCAGTGATGCGTGCGTGCAGATGGGTTAAGGGCGAAGTGCGGCTTGTCACATCGATGCAGTTGTTATTCAAGATGTTGCTGTTGTGGTTGCTGTGCTTGTTGTTGTTGTGTTACCAGTAGCAGTTGTTGTAGTAATTAAACGGATAATACAACCTTATATAGAGAATCAGACGAATTACAATTACAAATTATTGAGCGATTATCAAAAACTTAAAGCTACCTATAAAATAAACTAAAGTAAGGATAAGTCAAAGGACCGAACGTATGGAAAGACAATGACTTAGCTTAACAATGCACCACACAACACATACACAAGATTAACAAGCCCAAAATGATGTCTACATGTAGAAATTTGTGATGTTGAACATTTGCTGTTCTTCTATGTGTAGGACGAACCTTAAATAGTTGTCGTCCATCATATCAACATAGGCCGCCTGCGTTTCATTCTCCGGCACATATAAGTCATAGACATATCCAATATCCGAATCTGCTGGCAGCTGCAGCTGCTGTGGTTGGTGTGGCTCTGCCTCTGGCTGCTGATGGGACTCAATGTCCACAATGGTTATTTGCCTATTCTCAGTCGTTGTTGGTTCTTTTGAGCTGCTGCTTGCCGCCTCCGTAGCTTCTGTCTCATGCAACGTGGTGCGCAAGCAGTTCACCACACGGTAACGTTGCTCACGTGCTGTTTGCTGTGCCTCCTGGCGCTGTTTGTCTCGTCGCTGTGCACTGGCAATTGCCGGATCATATGTTTGACGTACCAACTCTTTGGCCGTCTCTTTATTCAGACGCGCCGCTGCAAACTGTTTGGTCGCGCTATCATCCTGAAGAAAGCACAGCCTATTATGTTATATATAGCCCTCACAATTTCAGGTTTGCTTACCTGCTTTTCCAGCGTGCCGGCGAACTTCAGCAGCACTTGGCTCAGTTCTTCTTTGTTGTCTGCTGTCTCTGGCGCATTTTCATCGTTTAGTAGACGTCGGCGTTTACCGTTTAATACAAAGGCCGTGTGGGGCTCCTCGTCAATGCGGCGTTTAATACGCACCACGGCCGGCATCTTTATGGTTTAACAATGTGCCTTATAAAACTCTTATCTATTGCAATTTATTAAAAAAAAAGCGAAGCTAACGGCAGCGTGCTACAATTCTATTGAATCGCTTGGAATAAGTTCGATGGAACGACTGAGAACTGAACGAACGAGCTGAATGAACCTCAAAATGAGTCATTTAGCTCGTTCATTCATTTGACAATTATTCATGTACATTTGAACTGGTTCAGGTTCCAATAAAAATTAAGCATTTCGTTGAAATGATTTTTGAAGTGAACATTCTAATTTGTAACATGATTCGATTTTGACTAAAAATTAAATTAGTACACATTGTTTGAAAGAAAACTTCTAATTCAATTTTTAATAATTACAGTTGTAACACACCATTAACATAAACCTGTAAACACACAATTTGAAAATTGACCCGCGAAATTAACAGAATGTATTGTGGCAATCAAAAAAAAAAACGAAACGAAAATTCTCTCAGAGAGCGCAATTGTTGCGCTCCAAAAAGTATGCTACGAAAGATTTTGCGACGTTTGAAAGGGAATGTCAAATAGTCGGCTTGTGTACGCGGCGGCGTTAAGTTGTGTTTGCTGTTTGTCGCGAACGCGTGCGATTCTAATATTTTTGCAAAATGTACCGTTAGCATTTACCGGAATTACGTGCGCCGGCAGCGCAACGTCAAACAAAATAAAACGTGTCCAATGTGCCAAAGCCAAAGTTTGTGAATTCTGTGGAGTGTCTCAGTCCCTCTCTCATTGGTCTGAAATCCGTGCGTTGCCTTGTTGTTTTAATCGGCAGCCCGCACAAGTGCAATAATTTAAAGTGCGCTTTAAAATTTAAACCTCGCATGAGCATCACCCGGTTTGTGGGCTGGCTCTGAACGTGTTTGTCGTTGTCTCATTGTCTTTCATTCGCGCGCGCAATTTGTATGTGCGTGCTTTTGTGTGGCTGTGTGTTATGTGCTGCAATTTGCGCCCAAATGATTTACCGTCTGATTGCTATCAACACATGCCGCAATTATGTTTTAATTGGCGCTAAATGGTTTACACACCGGGATTAGCTGCAGCCGCATGTGACAGGTGAGTGTTTGCTTTACGCACCTGTGTCGCGTCTTAAGAGAGTAAAAGTAAATTGAATTCGCTGCGGTATGAAGTAATCTTGGATGCAGAACGGCCTACAGACTATAAAAATATTTACGAGTAAATATATATAACATTCTAGCTTACAGCATCCCAGCTAACCGAACATATGTTTGGGCGCTCTTTTATTTATGGGCAGCAGCGCGCGCAGGGCGTCAAAAAATTTGCCCGCGCATGAATCATTCCGCCCAACGCCGCCCCCTTGACGCGTAATATGAGACGCGCCTTTGGCACGTGTGTGTGTGTGTGTTTGTGTGTGGTGAGGTGGCGGTGGGGATTGTGGATACACTGGATGCGTTTGGCATAATAATGAAATAATAATGTCGCCTTTTGTTGTGAGGTGTCTCTTCCGTCGTAGCAATAAATTAATGGGCCTGCCACATAAAAAGCACCCCCCACCGTGTCCTGTGTCCTTTATTTTGTTTGATTACAGCCTCCTCACATGATTTGACTACCAGTTGGTGAGAGCCTGGCTGCTGAGGGGGCAACGAGGTAGTATTAGAGCAATATCAGCTGTTTTGCAAGCGCTAAGCTCGAAAGATTAACATAAATATTCTGATTCACGCTGTTGTCCCAACACAAAATGATGGGCAAAAGATCTGTTGATAAAATGCTAATCATAAGAACAATGTTGGCGCGACAAGAGCAACTACAAGGATGTGCCACACGCACCGGCTGTGACTGTTCTCCCTCCGCTTTGCTTCTTTTTTTTTTTTTTTGGTGGTGGCAAACTCCTTGAGAAACTTTTCCGCTTTCCACTTATACAAGTTGGTTTTTTCTTTTCAAGTATAGATTCTTAAATAGGATATTACAACTTTGTTATACAGTTTGTACTTTTAGTGGATTATCGAGGGTGTCGAATGCTTTGGGCTTAATAAATTTTTTGTATAAAAAACATAAGATCAAGAATATTTTCGATCATAAAAATATAACAGAGTGCTATAGTTAAGTATACCAGACTACGGGACACCCTGTATTCAGTCCGAGATCTGCAAACACATATTCCCTCAAATCAAGCAGTAAAAAGCAGTGCAAAGTAGCGCAAGGCAGTATAAAGTAGTGTAAAGCAGTGGCAAGCGACTGTCGCTGCTTCTGTATGAATGAACAGCTGTTTTCTGTAATAACTTTGATTATCCGTATGGAAATTTGAAATAAACTTGATCTGCTTATGGTATATAGAAGCCTACCTACAAAATTTTTTACCTCTTATATTTTATAGTCTCCGAGGACAGTGCTAGATCGACAGAGCTAGATACCTGATCCTGATAATAGAATACCTGTTACATACACATCCCCTGACACATATTAAGAATTAAACTGATGAAAAAACTAGCAATTCTCTATAATATTCCAAAAGTATGGTCTCGATTGTTAGGATTGGTATATTAATGTAACTATAATTTTTTTTCTTAATAAAATCATCCAAATAATAAAAATTTATTAACTATATAAAATGAATTAAAATTTACTAAAGTAAAGAAAGTGGAGAACTATCGATGGCACTATCGACACTATCGATGGTTCAAAATTGACTATGGTCAAATATCGATGGCGCCCACTATCGATAGTTCTCCACCTCTATCGTACATTGCAAAAAAATCAATGAAGAAATCATTTATAACTACGCATAATATTAAACCTAAAATAACCTATCTTATTCTACTTATGCCTCGAAATTCATAGACTATGAACAATTTATAGATAATGCATAATAAATAAACAAATTGTGCATAAAAACTGTGCATAAAATGCATAAATTATAAATAACACTAGTTTACAAATTATTTTTTGATCGAGGGAGCTGGGCTCTCATATACTTTTTTTGATGTATTTTTGAGCGCTGATTTCAAAAATGCAAACCATTTATTTTTTCAAAGAATGGTTTTCGAGAAAACCGCGAATAGCTAGTTTTTTGGAGGTCTTTGGACTAATTTATTTATATCTACATCAGATATTATTTGATCTTAAAGAACATTTCGCATTTCAATAGATAATTGTATCACCTTTCTAACGATATGCCGTTTGTGAGGATTGAATGCGAATTGAAGCCACTATAAATCCTCAAAGTTGAAAAATGTGAACATTTTTTGCATTTTTGAAAAATTGCTGAATTTCAATTGGTCTTTTAAAAATTTAAAAGATTCGTTTAAATACTTTTTAAGATTTATTATGTTAGATAATTCTTTTACATTATTTTGAGTATACATTTGTCCAAATCGGTGAATAAATGTGGTAGCTATTCACCGATTTGGACAAATGTATACTCAAAATAATCGTAAAAGAATTATCTAACATAATAAATCTTAAAAAGTATTTAAACGAATTTTTTAAATTTTTAAAAGAGCAATTGAAATTCAGCAATTTTTCAAAAATGCAAAAAATGTTCACATTTTTCAACTTTGAGGATTTATAGTGGCTTCAATTCGCATTCAATCCGCACAAACGGCATATCGTTAGAAAGGTGATACAATTATCTATTGAAATGCGAAATGTTCTTTAAGATCAAATAATATCTGATGTAGATATAAATAAATTAGTCCAAAGACCTCCAAAAAACTAGCTATTCGCGGTTTTCTCGAAAACCATTCTTTGAAAAAATAAATGGTTTGCATTTTTGAAATCAGCGCTCAAAAATACATCAAAAAAAGACTAGCTATTCGCGGTTTTCTCGAAAACCATTCTTTGAAAAAATAAATGGTTTGCATTTTTGAAATCAGCGCTCAAAAATACATCAAAAAAAGTATATGAGAGCCCAGCTCCCTCGATCAAAAAATAATTTGTAAACTAGTGTTATTTATAATTTATGCATTTTATGCACAGTTTTTATGCACAATTTGTTTATTTATTATGCATTATCTATAAATTGTTCATAGTCTATGAATTTCGAGGCATAAGTAGAATAAGATAGGTTATTTTAGGTTTAATATTATGCGTAGTTATAAATGATTTCTTCATTGATTTTTTTGCAATGTACGATAGAGGTGGAGAACTATCGATAGTGGGCGCCATCGATATTTGACGATAGTCAATTTTGAACCATCGATAGTGTCGATAGTGCCATCGATAGTTCTCCACTTTCTTTACTTTAGTAAATTTTAATTCATTTTATATAGTTAATAAATTTTTATTATTTGGATGATTTTATTAAGAAAAAAAATTATAGTTACATTAATATACCAATCCTAACAATCGAGACCATACTTTTGGAATATTATAGAGAATTGCTAGTTTTTTCATCAGTTTAATTCTTAATATGTGTCAGGGGATGTGTATGTAACAGGTATTCTATTATCAGGATCAGGTATCTAGCTCTGTCGATCTAGCACTGTCCTCGGAGACTATAAAATATAAGAGGTAAAAAATTTTGTAGGTAGGCTTCTATATACCATAAGCAGATCAAGTTTATTTCAAATTTCCATACGGATAATCAAAGTTATTACAGAAAACAGCTGTTCATTCATACAGAAGCAGCGACAGTCGCTTGCCACTGCTTTACACTACTTTATACTGCCTTGCGCTACTTTGCACTGCTTTTTACTGCTTGATTTGAGGGAATATGTGTTTGCAGATCTCGGACTGAATACAGGGTGTCCCGTAGTCTGGTATACTTAACTATAGCACTCTGTTATATTTTTATGATCGAAAATATTCTTGATCTTATGTTTTTTATACAAAAAATTTATTAAGCCCAAAGCATTCGACACCCTCGATAATCCACTAAAAGTACAAACTGTATAACAAAGTTGTAATATCCTATTTAAGAATCTATACTTGAAAAGAAAAAACCAACTTGTATAAGTGGAAAGCGGAAAAGTTTCTCAAGGAGTTTGCCACCACCAAAAAAAAAAAAAAAGAAGCAAAGCGGAGGGAGAACAGTCACAGCCGGTGCGTGTGGCACATCCTTGTAGTTGCTCTTGTCGCGCCAACATTGTTCTTATGATTAGCATTTTATCAACAGATCTTTTGCCCATCATTTTGTGTTGGGACAACAGCGTGAATCAGAATATTTATGTTAATCTTTCGAGCTTAGCGCTTGCAAAACAGCTGATATTGCTCTAATACTACCTCGTTGCCCCCTCAGCAGCCAGGCTCTCACCAACTGGTAGTCAAATCATGTGAGGAGGCTGTAATCAAACAGAGCAAAAAATGGACACAGCACTTCCTCGGCGGGGGGTGCTTTTTATGTGGCAGGCCCATTAATTTATTGCTACGACGGAGAGAGACACACTCACAACAAAAGGCGACATTATTATTTCATTATTATGCCAAACGCATCCAGTGTATCCACACCGTCCGCCAGCCGCCATCCCCACCAACACACAAACGCACACACACACGTGACACAGACACGCGCGCGTCTCATATTACGCCCTCGCAGGGGGCGGGGGGAGGCGTCGGGCGGAATGTGATTCATGCGCGGGCAAATTTTTTGATCCCGCGCCGCTGCCTATAAATAAAATAGCTCGCAAACATATGTTTGGTTAGGTTGAGCGCCAGGATGCTGAAACCCTGTAATACTACAGGCAAGACTGCCTAAGATGGAACTAGAGTGGAACCATCAAACATTAATGTTCCTGTTGTTAATCATTAGTCCACAAATAATTCCATTTGAGTTGAATGTTTTCCGTGTTTTAACCACTTGGTTCACCATAGCGAAAAGGCTTCACTGTATTTATTTACTCGTAAATATTTTTATAGTCTGTAGGCCGTTCTGCATCCAAGATTACTTCATACCGCAGCGAATTCAATTTACTTTTACTCTCTTAAGACGCGACACAGGTGCGTAAAGCAAACACTCACCTGTCACATGCGGCTGCAGCTAATCCCGGTGTGTAAACCATTTAGCGCCAATTAAAACATAATTGCGGCATGTGTTGATAGCAATCAGACGGTAAATCATTTGGGCGCAAATTGCAGCACATAACACACAGCCACACAAAAGCACGCACATACAAATTGCGCGCGCGAATGAAAGACAATGAGACAACGACAAACACGTTCAGAGCCAGCCCACAAACCGGGTGATGCTCATGCGAGGTTTAAATTTTAAAGCGCACTTTAAATTATTGCACTTGTGCGGGCTGCCGATTAAAACAACAAGGCAACGCACGGATTTCAGACCAATGAGAGAGGGACTGAGACACTCCACAGAATTCACAAACTTTGGCTTTGGCACATTGGACACGTTTTATTTTGTTTGACGTTGCGCTGCCGGCGCACGTAATTCCGGTAAATGCTAACGGTACATTTTGCAAAAATATTAGAATCGCACGCGTTCGCGACAAACAGCAAACACAACTTAACGCCGCCGCGTACACAAGCCGACTATTTGACATTCCCTTTCAAACGTCGCAAAATCTTTCGTAGCATACTTTTTGGAGCGCAACAATTGCGCTCTCTGAGAGAATTTT